>CAJUYH010004248.1:0-28058 GCA_910591685.1 Galerucella tenella | reverse complement strand
TTTTTTTTTTCATGTAGTATAAATTGTTTGCTTATTATAATTAAATTGTTTGCTTAGATATAATTAGATAAGAATACTTACAGAACATTTGATAAAATCAATTCGTTAGATTAACGTTTTCACTAGGTTTCATAACAGTCATATTCCAAGAACAGAGTAAAATAAATTTCTTCTTTTTTCTTATTAGACAAATAGTCTATTATAATTAAGGTCATATATCCACGTTACTGAATTTAGTTCTGTGAGTTTAGTTAAATAGTGTGCCTGGATGAATGAATGAAAATTTAGATAATTAAGAATTGGAATAACTGTATAATTGTACAATTTGAATATTTTAATATATAAAAAAACCTAATAATAATAATTCAATAAAAAAGATAAAACACTTATCCAATAGTACAGGTGGCTGTTTTGTTTTAATGTCTATGGTTCAATTGCAGTAATATACTTCAGTGCCAACTTTCAACACGAAGGCCAAAGAACAGAGTCGGTCTTCATAAATTTTAATTTGACCTCACAATAAAATATTCCCTGAGAGTATAAAAAAAAAAATATACAAATAATAATATAATAAAAATTAAGAGTCTCATAAAATAGTTAAGATAATCATTAATGGCGCCCAACTAAAATATAAATAAAATTTAAATAATAATAAATATAAAAAAGGTAAGTATGAAAATATAATAAACAAAACTTATACATATCAAATTTATAAAAAAAAAGCATACTTACCATAACCATAACAATATATATATATATATATATATATATATATATATATATATATATAGGAGTTTTTGTGGGGATGCGACAATAATACCAAAGTGCACTTTTTGAAGAAGTAATTCGTAACTTGGTAAGGGTTTTTTTAATTCTGGAATGGAAAGAGATATGATTTGCTTTATCGCTATTATGTATTTTATCAAAACTATCTGAGAAGGTGATTAAATATTTTGGATAGGACTAATTGGCAGCAAAACTTGTAGCATGTGGCAATAGTTGTTTTCTTCCCAAACGCAATAGTGGACTCTCTGTTAAGGTTGTTATGTTGTATTTTGATTTATCAGGGCAGCAGTTGATGTTATTTCATGTTATTTGAATTTGATCTGTTGTTATAAATATGACTAATTTAAGGGGCCCTTTGGCAATTTACTTCGAAATGGAGTGCAAAAGGAGCGGAACAGAAGCAGATTCCCTGTAGAGTGAAAGGATAATTTATTACCGAAGACTCAATATCAAACGTCAAATTCAAACAAATGGATATAGAAAAAGAGTTTTTGATGTCACCGCGGTATCTTGCCAATATGGAATCCTTCAGGTAGGCCTGTTAATTTCAGTCTCAGTGTGACTTTATACAGCTTGATTTAGTTTACCAAGCAAACAATTTTGGTTGGCATCATACTGTCCCAATACATGCTTATCAAAAGTTGCCGCTACGACAAAACACTGGCATTTGACGTCGGGTTGATGTCAATAAGACACTCTGGCCGCCAGTAGGACCTATACCTGCGCGCCAAGATGTACTATATTGGTATAAGTATGTACTTATTATTCTGGTTTTGCTAGATAACTGACTAAAAAACATATTCACTCAACACTTAGAAATATAAGTATATAACATGGATGTATTTACATATTATATGCTTGAACACATTATGGCCGGGTCCAGACTATCTAACAAAACATGTAGTATAACAAGTTATAGGAAAAAAATTTGCTGTACAGCTTTGTTTTATAACTTGTTATGATATAGCGGAGATATCCACACTAAGTTGAAAACAAAACTAAACAAAATTAGTGCTGGAAGCAGTTGCAGTTGTAGTATTTAAATGACATCAAACGTAGAGGATGTAAGCTCGGCAGCAGCAGCCTGCGTGATTAATGTAGGCAACGAGTAAGGTCTAAGCTAAGATTTTGGGCAGAACTATCGTTAAGAGCTTGAGGAACATATAGAAAAGCAACTTCTTTCAACCATTCCATCTCATAAATAACGTTGCCGTCACCGTGATTTACAGAACGCAACAAATTGTGTTTTTAATATTAGTATTCATAATAATTAGTAGTTTCTAGTTGAAGCTTTGTATATGTATGTTGAAATAAAATAATTTTTGAAAAATGGGTTGATATATTTTTTGCACATACGGTCGTAGAAAAAATAATGTTCCTAACTCATGCGTTAAGACTTTCCCGCCCTTGACCGCTTGCCTGAGCTCCGCTCCGCGTCATTCTGGTCAACTGCAGTCGCGTGCGGGAAAGTATCACTTTCCGCACTTGTTAGGAAAATAATTATTTCACTTTGCCTCCGCAAAAGCCGTCCATATCCAAAATTTATTTATATACACAAGATATCCTATAAGGGTTTCTTGTTTTAAATCGGTCACGAAAATGGGACAACATTATTTTCAATAATAGATACGACCAATTTCCTTCAGCCTCAAAATTATTATTTATCTTTTTGTTTCTCAATTTTTACTACAAAAAATATTTTTCTTCGACCACCTTATCTAAAAAGTCAATATAAACATGCCCTCTTTAGAATTCAATGTATTATATTTTATTGTTTCCCCCAGCGTATCTCCCCGCTCATAAGATTTTGTTTATAAAAGTGTAGTCGAGAAGCCGTGGATGTGAGTCGTTTTTAAAGGAATCGAAATGAAGTTCGTTGTACTGTTATTTGTTTTAACTTGTTTTGCCGCCGAAATATTTGGCCAAGAAGTTTGTGGTGTGCAAAATTTGGATTGTAAGAAGATAGCTTGCGGGGTCCCTTTTTGTAGGGTCGGTACATCACTCAAACATAAATCTTGTGCTTGTTGTCCTGGTTGCTACATTGTTAAAAGTAAGTGAACAAAATATTTTTTGAAAATATTTGTAACGATGAAGTCGATTGGGTATACGTATTCTTTTTGGAAACAAAAGATATTAAATGAAATGCTGAAATACATCATTTTAATTATTTAAATAAATAGCTCGGGAGTGAAATTTCTAAGTAAATACAAAAGATAGTTTTTCCTCAAAGATTAAAGGGATACTGGCAAGTGGAAGGTTTCAAAGTGAAGGTTTTTGTCATAAACAACTTATTCTGAATTGAAATATTTTTTCCAAATTAAATCGATTTTTCCCTTGAAATTCTCCATTGTATCTTTTTCCACAATGGCAAGTTTGTATTATGTAAGTTTGACGGTTTACTTAGGATTAAAGGCAGAAATTTATATCTTCATATAAAAACTTCCATTTTATCCTGATATGTGTTGTTAGGTACTCATTATTTTTTGTTATTTCAGAAGAGGGAGAGTCATGCGGTACAACCGATTCCATCTGTGACGACGATTTACAGTGTACTGATGGAAAATGTGTTAAAAATTAAGCAGTTTGAGATACTCACGTTATTCATATTATTATTTAAATAGTAATTGAAATTGAAATAATTGATAAAAGTTTTTAATGTAAAATAATATATTTTATGGTGAAAATGATTATTTTTGGTTGAGTATATTAAAATTTGCTTCCATGAGATGATGCAGTTTTTTCAACTCCTTGAAGATGTGATTAGTTTAGACAAAAATATTTTCACTTACCTCAGTAATATTTTGTTTTTTCAAGATATTGTGAGGGGGAGGAAATAAATTTTCATTTCATAATTTTCGATATATTTTTTGAGAGAATACTGCATTGTTAATTGAAAATTTCTTAACTTTGCAACTAAAAATATTTAGATCAAATCAAATTACTTAGATTACTAAGCTACAGGGTGTTTTATTTAAAAATTCAAAACCTATTTCTGCCTAATAGTACGTCAAAATTATTATCTTACTAAATTAAATCAAATAAACGTTCCTAGATACTACTAAGGGCGTTCGACATGAGTAAGTGACTGGTTGACCTTTACTAAATTCTATACCGGAATTGCTACTTCAGTACAATTTTTTGATCCTCCAATTCATTCTATGTAGATAACCTACTATTTCTAAGTAACGATAAAATCATTATTTTTCGAGATATTTAAAGTTAAACATAAGTTACACAATTATTTTGATTGATATTTTGTATTATGTCGGTATTTTTTGGGTCATTTATTGCGCAAATGGGAGTTTATCATTATATACAGAAAATGACATAACGTTGTTTATTGAAATTTATTGGAACGAATAAAGCAATTCTTCAACAGATATCGCAGAATAGTAATTATTCCAGCACTTTATTAGTTTTTGAAAAATATTTTTCAAAGACATTGACCGTTCAACTAGGAAGAAACAACTACTTACCGGGCTATAGGCACCGACGGATATTGGATTACACGTCAAAGTCAAACGGGGTTGGCATATCTACAAGATATTTAATTCAACCATTCTTCAACATTTGTAAAACAATTTGTGCTTCCGTTTAGAACCATTTTGTGATACTCTAAATGAAATAACAATTTTTATCTACAACTGTCATGTAACGAGTACGATTTGACACTATTTTCAGTGACATAATGACGTATATTACCGCACTAGTGCGTTTTTGATTACATTACCACACTAGTGCGGTAATGAGAATCTACAAACATATTAATACCAGTATTAAATATTTAAAATAACACTGGAAGCTGCATTTTCAATTTCCGAAAGGAGATTGTCTTCGCTTGAGCTCGTTTTTATAGATTTTTGTTCATTCAACTTTGAAAATTTGATAACATAACTAATTTATTTTATTTCCACATCCTTCTTTGTCTTTGTTGATATGGTCACAAATTATGATACACAGTACCTTATGTTTGCAGTCAATATTATTAAAAATAATCTGTGATTACCTATCAAGCTTCCTTAACGATATTGTTAAAATTATATGTTAAAAAAGAAGTGAGCTTTGATTCTCACGAAGCGAGATGGAACGATACACCTTCAATGAATGTAAAAAAAGATGGATTCGGTCCCGTTAGACCCGTCAAAGTATAACCTTTATATAACATACCATCAAAACACATGACAGAAGCAGAGACATAGGTTGTCTCAGATAGAAGTGCAATTTGTACAATATATATGTTTTTTTTAACAATGGGAATGCACCTAATCTAAAAGATTAATCAGCATTTTTGCTTAAACCTAAGTTCCTAAAAAGGTTGTAATCTAGATGTCACCTGTGGTCCATCCTAGTTTTTAACGTAAGCTCACTTCTTTGTTGTGGATACACAGCACAGCACTGACTCTGCTTTACACTTAACACTTACACAAGCTCAAACGGTTTAGTTCTTTTGAGCCTTCGCATCTGTGGTTGATTGTCTAGAAGTTGGAGCGCTTCAAGGTTGGGATTTTTATGGAGCCTCTCTTCATGTCTCCTGGCGACTTTCTTGATTTCATCCGGGATAGATTCGACTTGGAGGTCTCTATGTAGATCGTTGTTCCGAATATACCAAGGAGCATCTGCAATATTCCTTAATATTCGGTTTTGGAACGTTTCTAGGCATCTATAATTGCTTTTTTGGGTACAACCCCATAGTTGCAGGCCATAAGTCCACA
This sequence comes from Galerucella tenella, assembly GCA_910591685.1. NCBI lineage: Eukaryota > Metazoa > Arthropoda > Insecta > Coleoptera > Chrysomelidae > Galerucella > Galerucella tenella. The sequence continues at coordinate 22,560 of CAJUYH010004248.1, read as the reverse complement.
CCGGTTCCAGAACATGTTTGTAAATTAATAATTTGTTCTGAGTGGAAAGCTGCGAGTGCCTACCTATCAACCAATACATATTTTTATATTTTATCTTCAGCTGTTCCGTTTTTTCTTAACATGTTCCTTCCACTTCCGTTTGATGTCCAGATTTAAACCGAGATATTTAGCTGTTTTCTTATTAGGAACAATACTGTTATTTAGGTTGATTGGAAGGTAAGTTATTCTATTGTTGGTAAAGTTTATATGGACTGATTTGTCTTCATTAAATTTTATACGCCATTTTTTAGACCAGTGTTCTCCATATCATTGACTGCATTTTGTAGATTGGCCGTTGTTTCTTCTATAGTTACTCCTACTGCTAAAACTCCTGTGTCATCAGCAAATGTGGCTAATATTATGTTTTCTCTCTCCGGAATGTCAGATGTATACAAAAGATATAGTACCGGCCCAAGAACACTGCCTTGTGGGACCCCTGCGTTTATTGGTTCTAGCTCAAAGTACTCATTTTAACTCTAAATGTTCGCTGGTATAGGTATGACTGAAAAATTTCAACCAGTTTTCTTCAGTTTCATTATCAGGTCTTGGTGCCATACTTTATCGAACGCATTAGCGATATCCAGAAATATAGCTGAGCAAATTTTATTTCCTTTCAATGATTTCTCTATTTCAGTTATTATCCGATTGATCTGATCTATAGTAGAATGTTTATCGCGAAATCCAAATTGGTGTGATGGGATAATGTTTTTTTGTACAATTATATAGTTCATTCTTCGTAACAACAATATCTCAAGTATCTTTGAGATTACGGGTAGTAAGGAAATTGGCCTGTATGACGTTAATTCATTGGTAGATTTTCCTAAGGAATCATTATTACCTCCGCAGTTTTCCATAGGATGGGAACATACCTGAGCCTAAATGATGCATTAATTAGAGTAGTAAGCTTTACTATAGCTTTCCTGGGTATTTTTTTTAATATCTCACCACTGATCAAGTCAAAGCCAGGACCTTTTTTTGTATTGATGTTCTTTATTAGTTTGTGAACTTCTTTTGTAGTAACCAATGACATGTTCTCAGATTCAGTGGCTTCCTGTTCATCATCTACTTGAGTTTCCTCAGGATTTGGTTGAAAAATATTTTCTTAGTAGTCAGCGAAAGTGTCTACTTTCTGTTTGGGATTTCTTGCCCATGTCCCATTTTCTTTTCGTATAGGAGATTTTGAATTGGCTTATTTATCTGTTTGACCGCCTTCCAAAGGGAGTAATCAGTGCATTCATCATCAGTTAGTTCACTCAGGTATTTGTTGACTGATTCATTTTTGATTTTTCTGATTTCTCTTTGTAGTTGTCGTGTAAGCCCATTTAACTTATTTTTATTTTCTGCTGTTCGTGTCCTTTGCCATAGCTCCCTAGCCTTTCTTTTTTCTTGAATCAGCTCTCTAATTTCTTTGGGATAATTGTATCCTACTGTTTTTCTTTGGATTACGGGTGAGTTGTTCCAGGCAGCCTGTTGGATATTTGTCATGAACAGTTCAGTTTCTCGTTACAATTGTTCTACTGTTTAGATAAACCCATTCAGCTCAATTTTATCATTAACTTCATATTGAAAGCTTTTCCAGTCCGTAAATTTGTTAGTCAGAGTGGGTTTAATTTCAGTGGTAACAATATGCTCACTTATAGTAAACAGAATTGGAGAGTGATCGGATATAAGTTCCTCTACATCCTCTACCCTTATAAAATTTGTTGCCACATTTCTGGATATGGAAAAGTCCAGGAGATCCGGAGTTTTATTTGGATCACTCGGCCAGTAAGTGGGTTTACCAGTAGAGTGCCAACTACATTTGTGTTCAATTATTATAGCATGATGTAATTCTTTACCTTTAGCTGTCGTGAGTCTAGAGCCCCAACAGACATTTTTCGCATTAAAGTCTGCATCCACTATGTATTTTTCTCCCAGGGTTGATAGGAAGTTAGCATAATATTCTCTTTTGAGGTTATATCTAGGAGGGAAATACGCAGCTGCAATGTTGAGCATGTATTTTTTAGTTTTAACGGTAATACAAGTCGCTTGTATTTCTTCAGTTTCAATTTTTTCGCGTTCCCAGTAGGAAATGCTATTTTTGGTAACAACAGCAGCTCCGCCTCTGGCTGAATTATGTGAGTGTATGGCATGATAGATTTGATAACCTCGTTTAGAACCATTTTGTGATAATCTAAATGAAATAACAATTTTTATCTACAACTGTCATGCAACGGGTACGATTTGACACTATTTTCAGTGTCATAATGACATATATTACCGCACTAATGCGATAATCAGCCGTATTCCGTATCTTGTACGTTATTTTTAACGATGGTCCGTTATGTTTAAATAACGATCGTATTTAACTATATTGTTAACTGTTCTGTGATTACCTATCAAGCTTCCTTAACGATATTGTTGAAATTATTATGTTAAAAAAGAAGTAAGCTTTGATTCTTACGAAGCGAGATGGAACGATACACCTTCAATGAATGTAAAAAGAGATGGATTCGGTCCTGTTAGACCCGTCAAAGTATAACCTTTATATAACATACCATCAAAACACATGACAGAAGCAAAGACAAAAAGCGCTTTCGATTATCTACTTTTGGCTGCTAGTAGCAGCTCATAGTGACTGCATTCCGTTCGTTTATTACCGGGCGTGACGCCTAGTCTTACCTTCCCCTTTCCCCTCAAGCACATACCGAAAAGTATGAGCTTCAAGCCACGGACATTAAATATTTGACGTTTGTCCGGTTTGACGTTTATTTAAAGGTTAAGATTGTGCCGATTACGATTTAATACGATTTAAACCTTAATTAAAATATCTAAATATACAAAATTTTATTATCAAAAACATTATAATTGAAAACTGTTCTTCTAAGAGCACAGGAAATTCATTGGCATTGGCACATGTCAGGTGGTTTTGAGGATCCTAAAAAATCGTGTTCGATTTGCTCAAAAGTCGTGACGACTGAGGCGTCACGCACAAGTGCTTGAAGCCCAAATAAACGAAAGCAACAATAGTTTGTCTCAGATAGAAGTGCAATTTGTACAATATAACGCGAGGAAAGTTTACATTCAAGTGTACTAAATATAATTATAAATGGAAGAACAAGTACGCCTTCCAAAAACATTTTCGCATCCTTGCCCAAACTTCCCATGGGAATACCTGCTGTCCATATATACAAGGGTGCGAATCTATTATACACTGAAATTTGCAAATTCCTCACTAAGGACCTTTAGAAAGAATAAAGAACATCCTAAATTGAAAATCTTGAAAAATTTATAACTATTCAAGTTTTTATTAATTTTTAAGAATGTACATAATACTTATTTGTTTGTTAATATTTCATTATTTTTATTTATTTATTCAATACAACGCTACATAGTACACTCCAAATGGACTTACGTGGAAAATTGTTCATTTGTATTCGTTTTGTCCCAAGTAGATGTTAAACTGTGTTATTTCTTTCATAATGATTAAATATCAACACAAATGTTCATTCGCTGATCATTCTGTATTAGTTATTAAGTATTATCAGATATACGCTCGGATATACGTTATTGAAGTCTATGTTTATGATTTTTTTCATTTCATTCCTCGGTTAAAACAAAATTTCTAAAAAGTTACTTAGCAATAATGGTAGCTATTTTTGACATATAATTTATATAAATTGCCAATATTTTTCAAAACAAGAATAAAGTCAACATATTTTCTAATTGTACCCGGTAAATTCCTTCATAAATGAATTCACCGTCCGTCACCTCGTATACTACCAAATGACTAGCAAAAACAGGTGTCGCACATGATTTACGACTCCCCGCAAAAAATGCCGGCGTTTTCCGACGAACAAAGGAGTGACCGGACTTATTGGAATATATAGACTTTGCTTATATCTTATGAGCATACCGGTGATGGGGGGGGGGTGTTTCGTAGGGGCTGATGAAAATGTACGTCGTAAAAAAACTATTTCAAAAAAATATATTGGTTTGCTCTAGTATTAAATTTTGAACATCAAGTTATAAGAAATAAGCTGGAATCATTGATATTTAACTACATTATTCAGAGCGCAGCTAAATTATTTAAAAAACTCATTATTTTGCAAGCAATCTATGTCAGATCCCTTAAAAAAAAGGGATTAACAGCACCACATGCAAATCGATAGGATCCACGCTCGAGCATAGGAGAATAACAGCACATATGCATTTTATAACTTACACTTTTAGGACAACTAAAGGATGTCCTCAAGATGGAGATCTTTCCCCACTTTAATGGAACCTAATTGTGGATGACGTGATCTGCAGGCTAAATGATCAAGGCAAACGGACGCAGGGTTTTGTGGACAACATAGTGACTGTCACCATTGGGAAATTCCCAGATATAGTCCTACAAGATGCACCACGAATTGTGTAAAAAAGCGATATTCAGGTTTGTTTGCTCCAGAACAATATGGCAGACGGTATGTGATGTCAGCGTTCAATTCTGGTCGTTTTCGTTAAAATTTGAGGCTATGATCAACCAAACGGAGCACGTTCGGAACCGAGCCCCTTCTAGAGGTAGTGCAGTTAGGGACCAGGTGGAAACGATAGTTGAGCGGGTTGAATAATAATGGAAGCTATACACGCACATGCAATATTTTTAGACAGACATGAAGGACTACTTTTTGTGTCTTAATAGGCCGAAGTAACCCCTTTGAGTTACCAGTGGAGCTGCTAATGAATTATTCCAGACTTGTTGCCTTTTTTTAATTATGTTAGTCGAAATACTCGAACACCTCCCATAGTTAGGCTTTTTACAGCAATTCATTTCTTAGCTCATCAGAGTTATCAAAAATCTGTGGGCGTGGGTTATTTAATAATAGAATGAGGTTTCAAACCCATCCATCTAAAGCGCTAGTTCCAATTGAGTTGTCGAAACACGCCTGACAGCTAATGCCTTCAACCCAAGAAGAAGAAAATTTTTGAAATTCAAATTTCTAGTCTTGATATTCAAATTCATGGAGACTAGATATCTCCATGTTCAAATTGTTCATCTTAGCTATTGTCACCATTGACTGTTGTTTATGTCAGTGGTTGTCCCACAAGATACTGTTATTTTTGCCATTTGCTGCTGTTATTTGTATTTTAATTATGTGCTGTTAGTATTATGCATATACAACCCTTATTATCCGTAATTTGGAACTGGATCTAATAACATTATGCACTCTCCATCACTGGAAATTCTTGATTCTTGCTTCATCCACAATGAACATACAGGGAGGTCTAAACTTCCCAGAATAGCATCAAGAAATGAATGGTACAGTGAGTTTGTTTGTTGAACACACCAAGGGTGTTTCTTCAATTGGTAGTGACCTGCGATCTGGGGGATATTGAATAATACGAAATAATGAAGATGGTTTAATTTGGTAACAGCATTATCACCTATATGGGTTACTATCTGACTGATATATCTAAATGTGTTTCAAAAGGGTACCATTCTAACTCTTTCACATTTTTTTTCTGAACTGCAACGAAAACCATGATCACAAATCGTATCGTCACTTGAACAACTTTCGCCTCCACCTACGGATCAAAAATAGGATGTTAATATATTAATTGGTTACCAAAAATATACAAAATATTCAAATTTCCTAAGACTTTTCCGCTCGTCATAATTTCCATCAATCACAATAGCACAATTTTGAATTACGAATTATGGTGCCTAAGGCCACCAGAAAACGACGCTGAACAATATATGCAGAATAATCTGTTACTCAATAATCTTAGTCCAGTAAACGAAGGTGTCAACATGGGCAACTGGTCCAGCAGAAGCATTTTTTTTTAATATGCAGGTTATGGTAGGCACATCTAATTCCCAAAATGTCAGGTACCTGACCATTGTGAAAGGGTGGGAAAATGCAGTTCCTTACCCACAAAAATGATCCCTAGTATTTTTTCGAAAAATTAGATAGTTTTCGAGATAAATGTCCCAAACGCCGACCCAAAATTGAGCTCCAGGCTGGCTTATAGAGAGCACGTTCTGAGGGCATGACGTCCCCAAGCAAATTACGAATTTTTTAATAACTCGCGTTAAAATCAATATTTTTTAATGAATCAAAGTGCGGGTGAAAGAAGTGATCTGTGGCTACCGAGGCGTGTTTTTATCCACTCAAGTCGTGCTCATGGGTCATTGGAAAACCAGGCCAAAATTTGTCTTCGCAAGATTTTTTAATGCTTCCATGGATTTATTCATGTTATTTTTATTAATAGTTATTTCAGCAAATCCTATTGGATAATGGTTCTTTGGGTGGTACTTTATTTATTCCGAAACAATGCTACCAATAATTCGCCCGTATTTTTTTGAATAATGTGTTTTCTAAGAGGCGATTTTTGTGGATTTCTGGAGTTTTCCCGAGCGCTCTGGTTTATCGGGAATTTCTCGATGATTAACTGTCAAACCCGCTTATAATTGATATTGGGAGAAAGGTTAGAATATCCTCTTGCCGATGGTATGATTTTTTTTGGCCCAGACCCCTGGGTTTTCAGGAAAATCGGGGAAATTTCCAGTTTTCTGAGGGAAGACAGCTATTCTTCTGAGTTTTTTCGAGCAGTTTTTTCTCTTTACAGTAAAATTTTTTCCGGTCAAGCATCATACCCCATGAAAGGTCACATTCTGAACTTTCCTTTGATAGGTGTATCAAGTATTTTATGTCATGCATTTAAAAGAAATTTGTCTCTAAATTTGTTGTAATGGATGCCTCATTTTATTCTCGCACGCCGCCACGCCACCCATCTATAGTGTGGTCGACGGCGTCTGCTATAGTGCGTGTACACGTGGATGCTTTCTGCTGCATTGTTTGTCAACAACTGACAATTTTACATGTAAGCACTATCTCTTTCGTGATTTTTTAAGAAGACATTAGTAGTATTCCAGTGTAAAAAGTGAAATTCAAGTCATTATTAATTTTATTGTTATTATTAAATAATAAATTTTGAAATTTTTATTGATAAAAAACACAGGGAAACATTGAAAATTCTAGAGCTTTTTTTTAGCACACGGTGAGGTTTCATTTTTTTAATTTAGATCAATAATATTGTTGTGGGTGAAATGACATTTAATGATTTGATAAATATTGTTCATTCCTGTAGAAAAATGGAAGTCGCAGAGGATTCTAGTACGCCCGTGTGTTTTATTTGTTATCAAGCTCTGACTGAAGACATTAGAACGGTTACCCGAAGACTAGGAACCCTAATAAATGTTAGCAAGACCAGGAAAGACAACCACCATATGTTCCTGGAGAAGGTATCGTCTATGGAAGTTCATCGCTTGTGTAGGAAGAGGTATTCATTCAAATGACTGAACAACATTTGCGTGTCCAAAACATATCAAAATGATACTACGCAATGTCCTTTATATGATGGCATCATGAGTTTTCTACTGGGATTTCTGTCTAAAAATTACTATACTCGCATGCTCCGTTGCTTGGCCTATTTTATTCAATCTAGTATTTTCACCTTTCTTCTCATAAATGCCCTATCACGTATTCTTCTGCTACAAATTTATTCTGTGAGTCGATTATTTTCTTTTCATATAACTTGCATTGTGAATACGAGTTCCAACGCCTGTTGAGTCAACCGAAACCAGTTAATTTCAGACCAATGCAATGCGACATTCTCTGCCCGCACAATGAAGCTGCAGGTTCACTTTCGATCCTGTAAGAGTATTTTTTGTTCATTTCGAACCTGTATAATATACCGACCATTTCAGAACATACGAATTTGTCAGGTCGGCCATATTGTGCTGGGTCCACCACAGAGTACACCATCTAACAAGAGGCGAAAGAAATTAGTTATCGTGATCGCAAATTTGTGTGCACAAGCGTGAATTAATTAGTTTAGATTAGGTTGAAAATGAACCACTTCTCATTACACACATGAGATCAATAATAAGGTGTTCTCATGTTGGTAGTTAAAAAAATATTCTATAGACCTAATTGGGAGGGATGTTCATCAACACTACTATTTTTCTTAGTGTAGTGTTACTTTTCTTAGTGTATCAAGTAGTTTATGTGTCAATGCCTCGACGTATTTCCGCTCAATATCGTGTAATTCCGACTTCAAAGGAACCGACAAAGCTTTCTCCTCTTGTTAGATGGTGTACTCTGTGGGTCCACCGATCTGTTGTAATTGAAGTTTGTATGTTTGACATGTGACGTAACTTGCAGAACAATGTCAATATAATATATGTATTATTTAAATAATAAAAACCTCACCAATAACACATGGCGCAGTTAGTAAACTATCTCTGAATCAAATTGAATAATAATTAAAATATCAATTGATGAAAATAGTAAAATGAACAGATGAGTTATGTGATTCAAGAGCAACAGATTCAGGTGCACAGGTGCATTTTACCGTTTTAAATTGTGCTTGTAACACAAAAATCAATAAATAGATGTGTTCAATCATTTCAATCACGTTTGCTCGTTTGTCCAACGTAACGTAATAAAAAACATAAATTGAGTAAAATATCAATTGGTATGAAAAAAACTTACGTCTCACGATATAACAAGCAGAGCAGCAAAGACAAGCATCTCTTCTAAGTTCTGTTCCAGATGGACATATCGGGGAACTGCAAATAATATTGTCGCAATCAGGTGGGTCGCAAAAATTAGAGAGAGTTTGTACTAAAAAACTAGAAAAAAGAAATATGGACAATAATTTGCCCATTTTGATTATTCTTAGTTATATATTTGGCTTCAATGTTTATATAGGCATTTTAATCGGAAGAAAATAGTTGATAGCCATAATGAGTTGTCGATTTTCTGTTGAAATGTATAGTTTATCGTTCGATCATTAACAGTGAACTCACTTCAATTACTGCGTAGATATAAAATGTTTTTCTATTATGTTATTTTCATACTACTTACACATTTTTTTGTTATCAATGACAAGAAAACCATTATCTGTTTTTAGGATAAGAGTCAGTTTTCATCTATTTTCTCAAATAACTTGGTGTTATAACAAATAAACAGTATATTCCAAGAAGTTAATCCTATGGTTAACAAAAAAATATTCTTGATTAAAAGCTTAGCATCACAGGCAGGGTAATAAAATCGATGAAATAATTAAAGTTATAGCTTTATTGGAAATGAAGATAATGCAGATGTGAAGGATAATAGTTCAATACTATTATAACGCCTTGATTATTATTTTTAACAGAGCAGATCGTTTACTAAGAAACAACAACTACCTCCCTGGCTATATGCCACGAATGATATTGAATTACACTTCTAAGTCGAACAGAGTTGATATATCTAATATATAATGATGATATAACCAAAGTCTATATGGAATATACAGACTTTGATATAACCAACCATTCTGGTTTGTAACTAGAAGGAACAGGACTGTAGAAATTCACAAAATTTCTACAATAGTTTCAAATGACTGCCCTACCCAATTGCCGATCTTCGATCATTCTCAGCATGTGTTATTTAACTATTTAAGGGTAGTTCTCTCTCATCGAGTGCTTTTTTCTCTAAAATCGTCGACTAGACCATATGTAGAAAGTGTAGGCCACAACTCTCAACAAATTTACACCCGATAAAATGGGTATTTTGTATAGCTACAATTAGTGAAAAGTAATACCTAATCCATCCTAAATTCAGTGCTACAATTACTGTGAGTACATTATATTTAATATATAAAAATTAAATCATCTCCAAAGGAAAAATTACTGGCGAGAAAGTTCTACATCAAGTACAACTTCAATATCACCATCAGCCCCAATTATTTCAGGGTTGCCGGTTTCATTTGTTCTACCTTTTGTTTGAAGATATTTTATTTGTATCTACCCACTTATATTTAACTGTGTGAATATTGTATATATTCTTTTTCGAACATTGCTAATTATTGTATAGTTTCTCATTGTAGGTATATAATGTAAGAGTTTACTTTGTAGTCCAAGAACCATTTCATGTGAACGCTTATCATCACGTGTGGTTTTAATGTTGGTTTGTGGCAATTCCTGCCTGCTCCATTCGTTTAATTCATTAAAATAATAAGGAACAGGACTGGCTTCGCTCATCAGTACAACGTAGATATCATTCGTCCATAAGCTCTGAGAGTATCACTCTGGATTGGAGACAATGGTGAAGTCAAAGACAGGATATGGGCACTGTGAACGAGCGAGGGTGCTGCCACCTAGAGTCCCGTCACTTCTAGAATTGCTAATTTAATAAGAACTGTAACGCCGTTAGTAATCATTTCAGATACTCCCACCTATTTCAGCGCAGACATCCTAACCTAACAACTGCAGACCAACGTTTTACGACGCATAGTCTTATCCTTTATCAGATAACATATCTTGAGATAGTCCAGATTTTGTTTTTACAAACTATTTTGCTTGTTTGTGGGTGTATTGAGTATGTGTAGTTGCTTTTTATTGTTTATAGGGGAACTTTTATTTTAAGTGACGAGATCAAAAAAATGTATTGTGAAATACTGTAATGTGAGGAGCATCCAGTAAGCTTTATTTCTATAAAATGAAATATGTTCTATTAAATGAAGAGTGATAGAATATTAAAGTAGCTGGAAAGAAGTTTCTCCATGACTAAATAATAACGCACAAATTATTTTTACATATTTAGCTGCATAATGATATAAATTCTTCATACCAGTGAATCGTGAAAAAGAATTCACTTTGGTTAGCCAATCACATTCTATTATTATCAGTATTCAAATTCATTAATTATTTAATTAAATAATTAGAATTTATTAAAGTGAATGGATCAAATCGTCAAACACCCAATAACGCAAATTTCTTCTGACAGCGCGTAATTTGAAACGTCAAAATAATTATATAATCATAATTTCACATATTATATAGTGAAAAAAATGGACAACAGTAGCGATAGTTAAGGTTTAAAATATGTACGCCTCCAAAAATTAATTTCATTTATAAATGTAAGGGCTTTGAAGGAAAATAGTTTTAAAAATAAATATGCTCTATAGCCTAGTGATAAGAATGGTTGACTCTGGCGCGGACGATCAGGGTTCGATCCTCATTGGAAGTTTTTTTTAGTCGTCTTTTACTTGTGTAGAATGACTATTATTCACTTTGATGATTCCAAAGCTCACTCATCCGCGTGAATAATAGTCATCATTCTGCAGTCGTTGAAGAATATATATATATACTATTAGTTAAAGCTCACCCACCCAGTTTATTGCATTGTTGTTGAGCTCCTAACATTTATTTTTCTCCATGTTTGTCATTGAAATATGTGAAAAAACGTTTTATTTATAGTGTACTTCTTTTATATTGAATAAAATGAATAAACTTGATGATTATTGCTTTATTTTTTCCACTTCAGGCATTATCTGGTCAATTTTTTTGACATTTCATTCAATTTAACTTGAGACTATTTGATTATAATTATTGTAATATATATAATCTAATGCTAGGTAACTTTAAATGAAATATCAAAAAATGGACCATAAATGCTCAGACTCTCTAGGTGGTACCATCCTAGCATCTTTTCAGTACAGTGACTATGGTCACTGTAGTATAGTGCCCATGCCAAGGCTGAAGTCACATCAATAAAGTATTATTACAGTTTCCTGTCGTATTTAATAAACTGTGTTACCAGGAAATCGCAGAATAATTGTAATTATTCTAACGCTATATAAGTGTTGACCAATGTTTTTTCTACTAGCGTGCGGAGTCCACTTTTCCGCACTCTTTTTAGTGCGGAAAGTCACTTTTCCGCAGTAGTGAGGAAAGAGTCACTTCTCCGTACTAGTGAGGGAAGAGTTACTTTACCGCACTAGTGAGGAAAGTATATTTGTTAAGTTTTTGAGTATTATACTGACATTTGAATATTCAAAATTTATGTTTGTATGGTTGTGGTTTACCAAATAACTGAAAATTAAGAAAGAGCCACGCATTATCCTTTTTTGGATTTCTTTTCCTATATTGGGTTTTCTCGTAATAATTGTTTCAAGGTACTCGAATTTGATTGAGTAGATAAAGCTTTTACTTGATGTAGATCCATACTTTATGATAAAATAAAACTATTTGTTAAAATCAACACTAATTTTGTGGTAAACGTACAGTTCTTGAATGTCCAATTTGTATAATGCTACGGTTTCATTTTTTAAATATACGATGCTGTTATAAGTAGATGTTGCCAGTCGGACTCCCTCATGAAGGGTACCGTACCATTATCTATAATAATGAATATTCTGCTAAATATTTCAAGCGTCTACCTGTTGTTGTTATTATTATCAAGCAGAAAAATTATTTTTAAAAATAAAAGTAACAATTAAAAAAACTTTTTCACGGGAATCGAACCCGGGTCTAGGGCGTGAGAGTCTGGATTGCTTACTACTCGACCACTGAGAAATAGGAAAATTGTTTATCTATAACGTCAGATATACCTATTACATAATTTTATAAAATCTGAGGGCCCCTTAAATACCCATTTTATTCTGTTTTAAGTATTTGTTGGTAATTTGTACGATTATTTCTTTTAAGTTTATCTTTGTAAATGAATATTCTTGATCCAGTGCGCTTCTATGAGAAACTTTTTTTGACAAGTTATTTTGACATTGAATTGAAAAAGGATGAATGACGGATACTAAACTCGAATGCTGTTTGGTGGATTTCATATACGTTCTAGGATGTATATGAAATCATATCGGTTTAGTTAACTGATGGCCTACATTTCCATTTTGTAAACTGTGCAGAATAGTAGTTTGTGCAACTAGTGTGGATATGGACAATCCACACGAGTCGAACATTATATTTTTTCTACGATCCCTTCAAGAAAAAATCTAGAAAATAAACATTTGAATATACTGTAAAATAAATATAACTTGAAATTAAAAATGTTCAACAATTTTATTCATAATCGTACCAATTCAATTTTATGTCTTCACTAATTTTTTGTGATAAACGTACAGTTCTTAAATGTACAATTAGTACAATGCTACGGTTTTCCTTTTTAAATATACGATGCTGTTATAAGTAGATGTTGCCAGTCGGACTCCCTCATGAAGGGTACCGTACCATTATCTATAATAATGAATATTCTGCTAAATATTTCAAACGTCTACCTGTTGTCGTTATTAATATCAAGCAGAATAATTATTTAAAAATAAAATTAACAGTAAAAAAAAATTTCCTCACGGGGAATCGAACCCGGGTATACCTCGTGAGAGTCTGGTATGCTTACTACTCATCCACCGAAGAATATGAAAATCGTTTGTCTATAACGTCAAATGTATTACATAATTTTTTCTTAAAAGGAACTAAAGTTCCTACCGTGTGTCCCCCGACACGTTCTACCTTTTTTACTACTCGCCTTATTTCTTTTTTATTTGTTGCTACTATTGCTATGTATTCTGCAAATGTTAGACACTTATGACTCTTATAGTATATAAGTTCGGACCTACTACCTGCTTCCCGAATTACTTTTTCCAATACCAGAGGTCCATGCAATACTTGCATGTGCAAGGGCAAATAACATGAGAGCCTACAACAACAGGCAGATCAGGATTTACAGTGACAGTCAAGCTGCCCTTAAAGCACTTCAGAGCTCTAAGGTATAACATCTCGGCTGGTATGGGAATGCGGTGAAGAAGACTGGCGACTCGGAACAGTGTAACATTGGAGTGGGACCCAGGTCACAAAGGAATTGCTGGCAATGAAAAAGCTGATGATCTCGCAAGAGCAGGATCGTCAACCCTGATGAACGGACACGAACCAGCATTCCCAAATGCTCAACTAGGTCATGATTAAGAGGGTGAATGAAAGAAAAACACAATAAACACTGGAAGAATACGCCCAGGCAAATAAATGGAAGAAGTTCATAGGAGAACCATCAGAAAAAGTAGCGAAAGAATGAACAGGAACAAACTACGCACCATAACGGGGCTACTTACGGGACTCTTTCACACAAAGGAGCACCTGAACAAAATAGGGCTGTATAACGGAGACCTTACATGCAAAAGATGCAAAAAGGATACCGATATACTATGCAACTGTGAGACGCTGGACCACAGGAGGCAGAAACTGTATGGTAGACTCCAAATGACTCCAGAAGACTTCTACAACCAACCAGCAAAGAACCCGTATGAGCTAATACAGGGAACGGATTGGCTGAATAGGCTGTAGTCAGAACACTAGGAGTATCCACAATAAGCCCAGGAGGTTGAGGTGGTGCCGGCGAAGGGAGGCTCCTTTAAAAAAATACCAGCGAATGGATGACAGTGGATCGCATTGTCTTATGCCTTCAGTTACAGTTATTTGTTCTTACTCGATTTTCAGTATTTTGTAGTGTTAATCGAATAATTCTGATCAGTTTTCTACTTTCCAGGTCTTCCAGAGTTTTATACAGTTCGGTTCTTTTCACCTCATCAAATGCTTGTATGAAGACGACGAATAGCACCATTGTCTGCTTCCCAAATTGATATATTTAGCCTGTATTTCTCGTAGCATAAATATTTGCTCCACTGTGCTCCCTTTAATTCTAAATCCACATTGGTATACTCCGATAATATTTTCCATCTTCTCCTTTAGAATGTCTTTGATATAGGTGACAAGTATCTTATAAGCCACATTTAATAGCGCTATCCATCTGTAATAATGGCAATTATTTTTAATTCCTTTTTTATTTATAGAAAATATTATAGCTTTGGTCCACTCTGTCAGCATTCGTTCTCCCTCGCATATATTTTGCAGTAATTTTCGCATTTCATCAACTATAGCTGCGTTCCTTCATATTTGAACATTTCCGCTGTTAGTTGGTCGCTCCCTGGACTTTTATTGTTCTTTAGATAATCTATAATATATTTCAGTCCATCTCTACTCGGAGGAGGTTCTTCCAAAAGCAGCTCTAAATTTATTCCCAGATTCTCTTCATTATCCAATTCTCGATACTCTTTTCATCACCATTTCAAATATGTATGACACAACATTAACTAAATATTCCCATAAACATAAATTATTTTATACTTTTTTATAAGTTCACCATTGAAGGTCCAATGCTGTGAAAGATTTTTAAAAATATCAGGCTTCGTTTACTTGAAATTATATTTGCATTTCTCATAACTGTTGGAAAGTTGAAAATTTTTCTACAAATCTTGTTTTAATCAATTGTTTAAACGCTGAACCATTTTTGAGATATGTTGCGAAAATGCACTTCATAGTTAAACGTATGAAACATTGTTCAAGACCAAATTTGAAGAAAAATTTCATATTCCACAACTTTCATATCAAATGCCAAAGTAATTTGAGGCAAAGGAAGTGAGATATTTCCATGAAAAACTTATTTTACCGACCTAAAACATTGAATATCGCTCACACGTGACTATAAGAATGTTGAAACATTATTTAGAATGCCAAGTTTGTGTTTTTTTTCAATCTATCTCCAATGTTGTTGTTTAAAAATTCGACGTTGGTTATCCCAACAGATATTCGTTACACCACTCTTGCTCATAGCAACACATTTCATCCAATCAATATTATTAATGTTATATAAATTTGTTTACAATAAACTCAACAACAAAAAAATAACCTGTTTTCGTATAGATAATGTACAAAATACTTATATTTTCCATTCATTAATATTCAATTGAAAGAACATTAGATAATAAATAGTTGTTTTCAGTTTAGTAATTTGGAAAAACATCATTTATCAAGCAGCGGCAGCTCGTGTGCGAGGAATGTGGGAATGAGGATTTAATAGGCTGTTTGCTTTGGGAGAAAATACCCACATCTATAATACGTTAAACTTGATTCGAAAGCTTGCCTTTCAAGGGGACTTTGGTTTTTGCTTGTGGGTGCTCAGTACAATCAAAATATCGTTTAAAAAGAGAAAATTACATTTTCACTACGTATCGTATCAAAATCGCGCGATTTGAATGCAAATTTTTTCTTTTTGCTGAGATAATGCTTTTAAGGAGTAGGGATGAGACGTAGAACCGAAGTCCCGAGTATATGGATGTTGGGTTCGATAAAGATCTCTACCACTAGTTGGAACACTACTACTACCTACTACTACTACTACTACTACTACTACTACTACTACTACTACTACTAAATGTATAGGCGAGCCTTGTCCTGGACAACTCAAGTCAAGGTTCCGGCACTGATGCCACTGGCGGGCCCATTGTGCCATTCCTGCTACCTAGACATCTATGAAGCCGAGCCCTTCAATAAAGGCCACAACCTTATTCAATTGATGTCTGCTTGTGTCTCCAGGGGCCTTAACAAGGACTCCTAAGATTCGCCTGCGTAGTACAGCCCATTGTGGACACTCTAAGAGAACATGGACTGACGTTTCGTCAGTCATGCCGCAACCCCTACATAGGGAACTTTCCTCTACTCCTTAGTTGTGGAGGTGTTTCCTCATACAGCAGTTCCCTGTTAGGAGTCCTGCTATCTTCCTTAGCCTACTCCTTGGTAGTTCAGTAGCTGCCCTGGCGTGTCCATCAGTCCATCCCTTCAGTAGAAGTTTGGATTGTCTAGGACCCTGCAGAGCATTCCAATGAGCGAGGTGCTGATTCCTCAGAGACTTCTACGTCTCCTTGCATATTTTTTGTTTTGTTAGGCACAGGTTCGGGCCTGGGCCGCAGAAAGGAGCTGCCGCCCCTTCCGCAGCGAGTGCATCCGCCATCTCGTTGCCTTCAAAACCAGAGTGGGCTGGAATCCATTCTAGCCGCACCACGTTCCGCCTTGCAAGATTAGCAAGTCGTTCTCGACATTCGTTAGCAAGTCCTGAGTTGCTGGTATACCCACTCAGGGCTTTAATTGCTGCCTGACTGTCGGAGTATATGCGGTTATGCGTCAGTCCACATAACCTCTGTCTAGGTTTATCTGCGCACATTCCAAGATAGCATATATCTCGGCTTGATATGCAGACACACCATCACCCAATGGTACACAAACTTGTGTTCTTGGGTTCCTGGAGTAAATTCCAGCCCCTGCTCTATCACCGGAGCATGAGCCATCTGTCTACCAGACGGTCCCATTAGGCTGTGTATTCCTCTCTTTTCCCCAGGACTCTCTATCCCGGATCATGGCCCTGTATGGGGTAGCGAAGTAGTACTCACGCGGGCATTCATCAGCCGCTCGAGCCAGAACTGGAATATCTTCCAGGAGCCGGAGCTTCTTGACATGCCTGCACTCTTCCCCCCTTTGCACGTATCCCAGCCGTTTCAAGCGCAGGAAAGCCCTCCCCGCCTCAGCCTCGATCACATGGTGAAGAGGCCGAAGACCAAGGATCACTTCCATCGCAACAGTTGGTGTAGTAGTTGGAACACTAATGGGTTCGGCAAAATTTCAGGCGTTGGTGATTAGCCCCAATTGACGAAGGAGACCGATGTTAAATAACAAAGGAGAAAAAAAGTTTTAAAGCACAAATATAGGTAGCATAAGTACACTGGATGTAAACAGCATATGATGTCTACATATTATGTGTTAACAATCAGTTAGGTTAGTCGACCATCCCCAGTATAGAATTACCAAATTAAAACCTTTCTCGTTCGTCCACTCCATTTGACAGCACGTGTTAACAATCTAAATCACTATTGAAGCCGTGAGAGGCCAGTGGTTGGCACGTATGCACCGTACTCATTGGCTTTCTTCGAAGGAGACCAACAACTTCAACGATTTTCATTGGCACACGGCTGGAATATTGGCACGTGCCAACGGTCGCGTCTGCATCGAATCGGCCAATTAGCTAACAGCGGCATAGTGAGGACGCATCTTAAGCCAATAGTAGTCAAAAACAAATAAAAAGAAAGCTGAACTTGAGTTATTAAGACTTCAGAGTCTTTCCTGTCTGTGCATAACGCGTGCGATTAGATGCAGCCCAACCGTGGGATGGTAACCGATATTCAATCTTCCGCCTCTAGCTCAGCATGTCAAAGCGGAAGCAACAGTGCCTGCAATGCAAGGGTCGCAAAACTGTATTCACTGATTCTGTACCAGCAGTTGGGATGTCGAAAACAGCAGCAGAAGGGTGTATATATTAGTGGATTCAATTAAAATATCAGATGTACTGGAATACAGAAAATTGCTTGGAGTCGCTGACTTAAGAAATATTAAATCTGAACAGGGATCCGATGAGGAAAGTGGTGTGATGAGCCTATTTTATATGTTGATGTGCATGGAAGGGTAAGGAACTGTCTGATACATTATCTACGAATTCGACGCAATCACTCCATGGATATATGAACTCCTGGGCCTGAAACGTCAAAAACAGGGTTTTCTCAAGGAGGATCTAGCGAAAACACTAGATTAGAGCAACTAGTCTCGTCACGTGAACAGTGGAACCAAAAAAGCCTAACGGAGTGAACTTGTTTTAAAAAACCATTTTAATCCGCTCATGATGTGTAACTATCAATACCTAAGCCACTGTATGCTTTTTTCTGGAAATTGAATTCTTTTTAAAGAAGGTCACTGTTATTTATAACGATTATACTTAGCAAATTTATTATTATTGAAACAAACATCTTCTGATTGAATCAACGAATCAAATCTTCCTACTTTGAGAGGAAAATTCAAAATGAAATATTTGTTCCTGGCAATTTTATTCGTTTGCTTTTATTCTGGAGCATTTCATATTATCAATTGTGACCCTCCTAATTGTCGAGGTATTCAGTGTGGCGTTCCTAAGTGCTCAACAGGAACTGTACTAAGAACAGATCCTTGCGTTTGCTGTCCTGCATGTTTCGTTATAAAAGGTAAATTAATTGATATACCCAATCTCAATACAGTGTGACCAATTTTTTCCAATAATCAATAAAACTCCATTATTTTTGATTATTTCTTATTGTTGTTTTGGAGTGGAAGGGAATAGTATTAATATGAAAGGACATTGGTATGAAATGAAAAAATGTAGGTTGAAAGTGGACAAAAGAAATCAATGGGAATTATCTTCAAGTTGAAAGAGCGTCAACTATAGGGTGTGAACGCATCAAATCCCATAATTGCCGATAGAGAGAGTGTTAAACGATATATTTTAAAAAGAAATTGAAGAAGGGGTTTTCAAATGGTTAGGAAAATTCAATGAAAACCAAAGAATAAGATATATTTCTGTTTTAGGTACAGGCGAAACATGTGGAGAGCTGGGTACTATATGTGATCGAGGAAATTATTGCAATGAAGAAAAGAAATGTATACAATTAAAAATGTGGCCATTATAAATTGAATAATTCAATAAATGAAAGTTGATAATTGAATAAATCTTTGTTTGTAGAATTAGCAACAAAGCAAATATATTTTATTGCTTTGTATAAGATAATTATTTTCTTTGATCTGGAATAGTATATTGTAGAGCCAGTGTGCAAATATACAGCACTGCAGCCTGTTGGCTTATTGTACTCAACCAAATTTAGTACGCCCACCCACGCAGTATCCCTGTACCTTCAAGTAAACTATTTAGATCTATTGGATGTATGCCGTATATTTCAGGTTTTCAAATTTTACAATAAAAGAGCTGGAGGTAACAACAGAGGAAATCGAAAGAAATAAAAGCTCTGGGCCAGGAAATACGATACGTTGACAAATAATGCTATATTTCCGCCAGCCTAGAAAAAAGCAAGATTGGTTCTGCTCAAAGAAGAAGATAAATCTCTGGAAAACCCAACCTTATAGCGGCCAATCTGTCTGTTAGACATCGGAAGATTCAGGAAAGAGCTGGAACGAACCGGAAGGAGGACAGACCGTGGATGCCATTAGTGATGAGCAAAA
Source organism: Galerucella tenella (assembly GCA_910591685.1). NCBI lineage: Eukaryota > Metazoa > Arthropoda > Insecta > Coleoptera > Chrysomelidae > Galerucella > Galerucella tenella. The sequence goes on along the minus strand of CAJUYH010004248.1, from coordinate 2,795 downwards.
TTGGTCTTGGTCTTGCGAAAAAGTATCTGATAGTTTGGCTAGACATGAAACACACATTCGCTGAGCACAAAAACCAAACGGATTGAAAAGTATAGAAAAGTGTATCAGCTCTGGCAAACCTGATGCCGTATATTAGAGGCCCTCGGGCGCTTAAAAAAAGATATTGTCAAGTGTAGCGAACTCGCAAAAACTATATGCGGCACCGGTCAGGCTTGAAATTATAAACAACAAGAAACTCACTCGAAAACTGGAACGGGTCCGCCGAACGATGAACATAAAGATACGCAGTGCGTACAAAACTATATCAGCAATGGGGGTGGGAGTCATTTCGGGAGTTCCAACGATAGAACTGCTGATCGAGGATATATACGAAATGTACACAAGACTAGACAAGAAAGAAGTCAAAGCCAACCTGATGGATGCATGGCAGGCTAAATGGGACTCTGAAATGTATGACAGATGGAATTATTCTTTAATACCAAACATCAAACTTTGGTATGAAAGATCGCATGGGGAAGTAGGTAATTTTATTAGTAAAGCTCGCTCAGGACACGACCGCTTCAAAAAGAATCTGTTTGAACGTATGAGAGCACAAACAAGCGACTGAAATTATTGTAGTGATAGTGAGCATACACTCTTTAAATGTTCTAGCTAGATGGACGATACTAAGAAACAACTACAGACGAGCTACCGGTAAAACATGCAATGTGTACAATATGATGGGTGGTTTACTAGAAACAAAAGAGAGCTGGGAACATGCATGTAAAGTAATTAGAGGAGTCAAAGACACGAGAGAAAAAGAGGAAAGAACGGACAGATGGAGGAAGACAGCTTTCCTCTTCCAAACTTTGTCTCCTTGAGTCCAGTACCTCACAGTGCGATAAGATATTAATTACGGGTTTGACCTCCATGCCACTAAGTCTGCAGCTGAGATCTCTGTTATACATGCAGGTGGCATTATTTCGATACATGACCCCTTAGATAATCTGTTTTGACTCTCAGATTTTTTTTTGGAAGCCGTTCTCATGCCGGGAGCACTGCAGCCTATTGGATTATTGTACTCTACTCCCACATTTAGTCCACCCATATCCAGTTATCCCCGTGTACCTTCGAGTAGACGATATAGGTCCATTGGATGTGTGCCCTATACTTCAGGTGGCACATTGGCTTCTCCGAAGATTGTTTGTCTCTTTGAGTCCAGTGCCTCACAGTTAGATAAGATATGGGTTACGGTCTCGGTCTTCATGCTACAGAGTCTGCAGCTGAGGTCCCCGTTATATAACCCTATTTTATGCAGGTGATCTTTTCGTTTTTCCTTTTTCCGTTTAAAAACATCCAAAAAACACAAAGGTGGCTAACAAAAGCTAGTGACTGACTAGAACGTACACAGGTTAGACCTGTGTCTAGTAGTCATCAAAATTTCAGAGGCTTGTCTGTTTGTGCCTAGCACGTGGAATTAGATGCAGCTTGGCCACGGAATCAAAGCCAGATTCAATATTCCGACTCTAGCTCTGCATATCAAGGCGGAAGCAAGAATGGCTGCATATAGGCTGCAATGGAGAGCCGCCACCATTCAAGAGTAACAGATGTAATCACAAAATAACTTTTTTGTAATAGACATAGACAAATAATTCTACAACCACCAGCTAAGCTTTAATGGAGAGGAATTATGCAGTTAAGATGGAACGTTGGTACACTACAAAAATAGTTGGGAAAGTTTGCAATAGTATTTCAGGCGGAAATCTATATTTGCACATATTTGCTTATTAACATCGAAAGGAAGCATAAAGATCATGAAATCATTATCATGTTCGATTGAATTTACTGCTCCGACCCTTACTTTGTGGAACCTACTCATATATTTCTATTTGGAATGAAACTAAGAGTTTCTGATTAATTCCACTCCAAATTAATAATTCTTTCGATATGTGAATGATCATTTCCGCGATATTCAGATATCACTAAAATATGCCTGATAACAAGCAAAGAAAGGATTCGAATTGACTGGTTCTCGTTCAGAATTTATTACCCATCTCAGAAACTCTGGATTCAAACAAAACATCGATACTGGAGCCACAGAAAATTCCTGATATAAACAGGATATAATTTCCTATGACTAGAGCACCCAAGGCAGGATTTATCCAAGAAGAGTCCAATAAGAAGAGTGTTAAACATGTTAAAAGTTAAGGTGCCGAGGATTTGTAGCTTCTAACTATAATGAATCAGTCACCGTATGAGTGGGTTTTTATTAAAAAAAATTTAATTCGTACATTTTTTGTAACTATCAAAATTTAATCTAAGCCACTGTAGAAATTTAACTATTTTTAATAAGGTCACTGTTATAAATAACGATTATAATTAACAAATTTATTAGTATCAGAAGAACCGTCTCTTGAGTTAATTTACAAGTAATTCTACTAAGAAAAAATTAAAATGAAATATTTATTTTTAGCAATTTTATTCGTTTGCATTTATTCTGGAGCATTTCAGATTATCAATTGTGACCCACCTAATTGTCGAGGTATTCAGTGTGGCGTTCCTAAATGCCCAACAGGAACTGAACTAAGATCAGATCCTTGCGTTTGCTGTCCTGCCTGTTACGTTATAAAAGGTAAGTTTTATATTCCAAATCACAATACGGTGTACTTTTTGTTTATCTTTTGGGAAATCAAACAAAAATATTTTTTCGACGTTTCGGTAAAGTTCTGAATGAATAAATATTCGATGAGAGTTGCATACACTATTTTTTCTACACCCGATAAATAATGAAAAACTATAAATATCGTATTTGTATT
>CAJUYH010004247.1:156-28066 GCA_910591685.1 Galerucella tenella | reverse complement strand
TCAGTTTAAATATCGGTTATCGTTAAACCGAGTTTAGGTGTTTGATAAAACGCGTTCTTATAAGGATTAGGAACATTTAAATTACCTTAGATTACCCAATACTACCTCACTCCTCCAGAGTTCAAAAATCAAAATAACCTAATATTTCCAAATATTACCTAACATAGATTTTTCCAAATTAACTTTCATCTAAGATTACCTTATCAATATTATTTCTTTTAGAGGATATCCATAGACCACTATAATAGATTTCAAATTTTTACCACTCAAAAATTAAAGCATTCTTACAAAACAAATTTTCATTTCAGAATTTATGGAATTTTGTCTTACAAGCAATAATAATAATATGTCATTGCTTAATTTTTTATGATTATTAAATAACCAGCAGATACATTTTTTTAAATGTGTTATTTGGTTTGCTAGCAATATTTGAACAGCTTTCTATAATATATTTTCTCTTAATGCATTCTGGTTCAAAAATATAATGATTTAATCAAAAGTTATCATTCAGATCATTGTTATCAAAATGTTTAGAGCCCAATTCAATACCTAATCTTGTTTCTACATATTGACCCAACTAATGTTTCAGCAGCAATTTTGAAATTGAATTGTCATCATTACTTTGTAAATAAATTCTCATTGGTGAGGATATTTATGGTGTTGAGAATTATTTTCCCAATGAACATGGTGAAATCATGTTCATTTTTTCACATAGTTTGTAGTTAATAAATAAATATGGAAAAGCATACATTGAAGAATCTATTTTCTTCTATTTTATCATTTTATAGAATGTTTTGAAAAGAAAGAAGAGAACGGGTTGAAACAATTGTTTTAGGATGGTAACAATAAAGTTTTAAGTGAGAGTTCTTATATTTATACAAGTAATTTTATTTGATAGATATAAATATAAACAAAATCAGTCTTCATTCAAAAGATAGTGAAAATGTCAAACAAAGACCATTTTTAAGGAACAATGGAACATTCATCACATAAAGTTATACCAGAATTCCTTAGATTACCAGAAATATTGTTGAATCATATGAACTGACTACCTGTATAATAATATAGTTCATTCACATTTTATGTGATTAAAAACAGGTCATCATTTACATACATGAGTATTTATTCTAACAATTTTTGTGGTAAAAATCCTCTAGTATAAGCAAAACCCAACACTAAAGAAGTTGCACTAACTGTCAAAATTAAAATTGCCATATATGATACTTCGTCATCTGCAGTTTTCACTTTTTCTTCCAGTTTGATATATTTTGAGCCTTTAGGTAAACTAGGAAAATATTCAACATCTATCCGTTTCACAAGATTTATCAAATTGGGCCACATTGTAATGATATTTTTCATTTCATTTGACGGAAATGGTATTTTCAGTAGAGGAGCTATGTATGAATAAACTGTAACATCAAGAGTAGTTGGTGAGTCACCGTAAAAATAGTTGCCATTTCCCAATCTAGTTGATAAATTTGATAAACAGTCTATTGCTGCTCTTTGCAAATACTCTTTTATTGTGTCAATATTTGTTTCTACTGGATGTAATGTTTCTATTAAATCCATAGCCCTATCTTTGAATTTTCTTGTATAAATATAGTTAAATGGTATGGGAAGGCTTCTCATAAACCATATATTGGTAATCTCATGAAGGTTTCTAGGATCGACCCAATAATTATATTCAACTATAGGTCTTAATTTGGATTGAACTAAAGTTGTTAATGCGAGAGATTCACTAGCTTCTTTAGCAGGTAAATGCCCATCTAAATTGTAATTTAATGTTTTCAAGTACAACACAACATCACTGAAACTTTTAAACTGTAAGTTTTTGAAAACTAATGTGGGTGCCGAAAATAATGTGCACTGTTTTATATTGTTGAATAATTTAACCTCAACTGGAACTCCCGCTGCTGTAGTGTATAGTATTGATTTTATACTTTCCGGGTCAATTGATGGCAATGAAAAGTCACCATCATAAACAACTAACTGGAATTTTTGTTGATCTTCCATTGTATTTTAAAATTGCACACTTTTTCACTGATTATCCTTACAAAATATAAAATCAAAATGTCATAGAAATTATTTGAAGTTGACAGTGCGACTACAAGTCTTAGCGTTGCCAGGTTTAATCACCATCTTCCAAGAACACATGGGCTCAATGAAATATTCATGGGTTCATTAACATTAACATTCATCAATAATCTGAGCATTGTTTATCATTAAATGGTGATCAGATTTCTATTTTTAGTTCTAAACATGTTAATATAATATCACCTAGTCTGTAAGCAAATAATAACAAAAATGGATGTCAGTAACGATCGACAAAGTAAATTATGAAATATTTTCCTGCTCATTGTACCTATTTGATGGATAATAATGGATTTCTCCGTAAAAGTATTTTATTTATTCCAAGAATTCTGTTTACTAAGTCTGATAAAAACGCATATTCCCACAGAACACAGAAACAAGTTTTATCTGTGTTCTGTGCATATTCCTTTCCACTGGCAACATGGCTACACTGATGAAACCCCACTCGGTCGGTAACAGAGTTTAAATCAATACTAGAATGCTTCGGATGCCATTTTTGATCCATTTTAAAGCAGGAATACTGTAGACAATTAATGTTCATCAATCGGAATATACAGTGCGTTCATGAAAGAACGAATAAATTAAATATTAGTGAAATGAAGAGTAATCTGTTAAACCTTCATAAATGTTGATTTTTAATTTAAAGTTACAATTTTTAAAATATCTATCATACAGGGTGAATAATCTTTGAGTGAAGATGTCAGCAAAGTTGTTTTAAATGAAACATAATAATATTTAGATTATGAATAAATAAAGGTAGTGTTCCACAAATTTTCATAAATTAAAATATGTGTATAATTGTCATATTGTTATCTCATTCAAGTGTGTACCTATATCAAATGAAATTATCATTTGTATATTTATACACTGATGGGTATAAGAAAGAGATATTTTTAAAACTAACCTTGACCTTTATTAAAACCTCCCTTCTAATAAAGAATCCCTTAATCCTATCATGTAAATAGTATCCCGATATCCTTCGTCGTTATCCACTCCTTTTATTACGATAATAAAATTAATCTAATTAAGAGAAGAGAACCTAAAACAGAAGCTCAGTTACAAGTTAAAACTTTGTTCCTTCGGATACACAGGACATGTTGCGGTCGTCTCTAATCCTAGAATTAGCAGCGTTTAGGGCCATTTTATGAGCCCTTACTGTTTGGTCCAGATAAAGAAAATAATGAAAATGTCGTCAAATGTACGCCACAATAGGCGCAGATGTGTTGTAACTAGAAATGTTAAAACGTTACTTTTGGGGGGTGCGTACGTGGGAAGAACTTCACAAAAGTTTTTACGTTGTTTCAATGGAGTTCTGTTATCGCAACGAACACATTGTTGCTGGTCTTTTGTAGAACGTGCTTGGAATAGTTTTTGTATTGTACATGGAACATCAGCAGCACTAATGACAATCCTAATCCAGATCGTTTTTTCACTCCATACATTTCTCAATGAAACATTACCTAACAATGTTCACTTATTACCTAATATCATCAATTTTACTGATTACTATAGTTGCAAAACAAAGTTCATTTGTGGAATTTTGAAATTGTAAATTGATTCTCTTCTTTACGCGAAATATTGTAGGTATTCCGAATTTATAAAATCTATAGTTTTTTAATTAGGCATTATTAACAAGGTTGCCATATTTATAATACGCTACTAATGTTACAGAGGAAACAGGAAAATTTTCAGAGGAATAGTATATTTATCCCAATTTATTTAGCTATACCTATATATTTTTTATAGTTTGATTTTATTGCATTCGGACTCTTTTACTCTTGAATTTGTTAGAATTTTGATGAACTAGGAAAGCAATCAAAGTTTAACCTCCACCATTTTAAGTGACATTAAATTTTTTTAGTTTTACGACAAAATAAACCTGCGAATTGTACACTTTACGAGAAATTTTACGATATCTAAAACATAAAATACAGTTCTTAATTAATTTTATGATAGTGTACTGTGAATTTTAATAATTTTCTTGCATTTGACTCCTAATTAATTTCTCAATTATTATTTAGTACCTAGATGTTTTCTCGGTATTTCTTGATGATTATTAGGTTTTTTTTAGAATGCCTGCATGAGTGTTGAATGATTGATGATTTTTGTATTCTACTTGCTTTTTGAGGGCAAATTTTAATGCAACTATGATTTTCGTAAAAGTTTTATTTTATAATATTACCACGAATCATATTTTTTATATTCATTGTTTTCTAAATTTTAATTTACAAATTTTTCCTACGATCACTTAGGAAAGTGACATATATCGCACTGTCTAGTTCTATGGAAAGTGGCCTTTATTCATACGCGTACGGAAATAGTTATTTTCCTAACTAGTGCGGAAAGTGATACTTTCCCGCACGCGACTGCAGTTGACCCGAACGACGCGAAGCGGTAAAAATTGTTTTCATTACCCAGAAAAAAACCTAACATCATCAATAATATTCCATCACTTTAAAACAACAAATTAAATATGCATAGTAAATCATTTGAAAGTTTTGACAGAAATTTACATTTATTAAGTAAGCCTATAGATTATTAGCCTTAAATAAGATCTACTTTATACCGAAAAAATAAGTATTTTAGTATAATTGTACATTTATTGTTACGAGAAAAAAAACTTATTTACTATAAATCACATATTTCTTCTCCCGTGAGAAATCACATTATCCTACAAATTATGTGGCAATTGAAACAAAGAATTCTCACCTAACCTTCCCTATTATTCAGTAACGGTCACCACCTGTATACGTTTGGCGTCAGTCTGCATGTGAAATTAGATCAGTTTTTGCAATTTTACTAATTATTCTGTTTTTGCGAAGTATGTGGTTAAAGTGCTCTGGACAAAAATCTTGTGGATACCATTGTTGGTTATGTTTTAGATCATGTAGGTATGTTTAATTTTAACAATGTACCTATATGGTTTCCATTTTATAAATGTATGGTATCTATTTTGAAAATGTACAGTTTTCTTTTTAATAGATCAAAATATTCAGCAGCAAGTTTTTTATTCCTATCCTGCTTTCCTACTGAACCGAGTGGAAGTTACCCATACTGCTTAATACACCGTGAACTTTTAATATATCTCTAAATATTAAGAAACATTCCAAAAGCTCAGTGTATTGAATAGTGCATGTAGGTAACTTCCATAAACAAAAAACAATACCATAAATAATTAGGTTTTTTAGGGAAATATATTTTCTCACTATAAGGCAATATAATGTTTATGAGAATTATGGTTCGGTTATGATAAATATTCTTTTCTTAATTTCCCAAGAAATTAAAAAAAGAATGAATAATATACCACAAGGAACATACAGAAGATATGATAAATATGTTGAATTTTAGTAAAAATTAATAGTTATCTTGAAGAAGGAACATTTGTTTCCAACAAAAAATATAATTTGCTGGTAAGATACATTTTTTACGAACAAAAAACATATCGTTAATCCAGACAATATACTTTTTTATGGTAAAGAAATATAATTTACCGATACAATACATTTTTTTATGATAAAGAAATGTCATTCTGCCATAAAGTAATTTTTTCATAATAAAACAATATAGTTAGCTCGCAAAAATAAGTATTTGTTATTGGAAAACTACTTCATTTAATTCAAATGCTTTCAAAGATTAATATAACTATTTTGTCATTATACCTCAATAAATGTTGTTTCAGACAAATATGATTTTCGATAATAATACAACAAGTGTGTTAATGATTATCGAAATACAAATTTCTTCGATTTTGAGGTTATGTTGGGTATGTTTTGGTGATAGGTTTTTGGATAATTTCTACTATGTTTTATGATTGATAATCACTTAAATTTTCATAGTCATTTTAGTTACATACAAAAAACATTTTTAAAGAAATTATAGGTACTTTTACTCCAGAGTATCGCAACATTTAAGTAGGTATTAACTCTAGAATAACAGTGTATAAAACCATAATACAGCCGCACTTTGAATACTGTCTTACCTTACTGTATACTTTCGATTTAAACAAATTAAGGGCACTGTATTAAGATGTGGCAGCTGACCCCAGTATCTTGTGTGATGGAAACATTGGAGTGGTTATCGATTGAAAAGAGGCTGATTTATATGACATTAACCTACATTTACAAGATGTTGCACAATCTTTTGCCAATGTTTTTTAACAAATATATAACCTATAACAGTCAAATACATGAATATAATACTAGAACTAACAATCACTTACATATTGACATTCAAACTGAAACGTTTAATACAAAAACATTAATATTTAAAGGATTTATTGACTATAACAAGCTACCAAATGAAATAAAAGATTCACAAAGTTTGCCACAATTTAAAAGAGGATTAATGAACTATTTAGTTAAACGATGAACCTAGAATTATTTTTACTACAAATTGTTAAAGATTTACTACAAATTGTTAAAGATTGAAATGTATGTGATAATTGTTTTTTTTAATTGTGATAAATGCGGTATGTATTTGTTTATTTATACATTTATTATATAGGTACATGTAGTTATTTAATTTTATATATTCATTTATTATATGTTTGTATACTTTAAACTTATGTACAATGTAATTGTATGTAAGTTAGGTTTTCCTATTTTGAATAAAGCTATCTATACCTATCTGTATATTATTATTTAGTTTGTGACTTTAACTGAATATATTTTAACGGCTTTTAAGACACTATGGTAATGTGCTTTGTGCCAGGTTGCAAGCATTACAGTGCAAATTTTTTCGGTTTCCAACGAACCAGGCTGAGAGAAACAAATGGATTTCTCTTATAAAGTGAAGAAAGAGTAATTAATATCATTTTTAAAGAATGTTTTATTGAAATATTGTATTTACTCACAGGCGAAAAGATAAACAACCCACTCAGTTTGCGAGAGTTTGTGATTGCCATTTTGTGGACAAAGAAAGCTTTAAGACATGTTTTGAAGCCATCTGAAGATAATAGAATATAGAAATTAAGAAAACAGAATACAGTTTAGATGGTTTCTAATAAAATGAAATAGCCAACATAACCTCAAAAAGTTTTCAACTTAATTTAGTAATTAAATTAACTCACATTGGCAAAAACCTATACAAAAACATTTAAAAGGCACGTTCCTCTAACACAATATAGAAACTAGATGTCTTATTTTGCCTTTATAACGTTGAAAACACTGAATAAAAAATTCCTTATGGGACTTTTACATAGAAAGAGAGTTTGTTTGGAACCAGTCCAGGCTCCGCCCACAGTTGTGACGTAGGCACTTAGGCTGTCTATATCAAATGGTTGAATTTGTGACGTATATGATGTACACCTTGCGTTGTCATGGAAATGAGAAAAACATAAACTAATTTGTATTTTGATGGAAGTTCAACCTTATTGAGTTCTGTGAATGTCAATAGTATTAATTTAAATACCATTTCCTAAGATTTGAAAAATGGAAATATTAATATTTCAAACAATACCAACGGCACTTTCCATTTTAATTTATAAATTTGACATTGTTAAATATCGTTCGAATAAAAGTTTTGACGTTACAAACTACTCCTGTCAGAACAATAATAAAAAAATTGACATTTTGACATGATTTAGACCATAGATTTAGACTTCGTTTCTCGAGTTGTTGATGTTGCCACGGTAACTTTAAAACACGCGCGTGCTGAAAAGTTCGATTTAAACAGGCGTGCTTTAAATAGGTAAAATGGTTCACCAATAAAAAAAATGTAATTTTCGATAGATAACTCATTTTATTGATGACAATGAATATGTTTTTATTCATCATCAACAATATTACTTTCCGAACTTGAAACAAATCCTTTCTTAACGACAAATTAAATATTAGTTAGGCCATATGGAAAATCATATTTATTTGACATAATCAGATTTTGATTGTCACAAATAAATCTTTTTCTTGGTGAACCATTTTGGTTTGCAAATAGAAGGGACAACATAACTTGTAGACCGGTTTCGGCGTATTTGCACCTCATCAGTACCAGGTATATGTTCTCCGCTCGCGAGTTTTCCAGTTTCATGGCTTTTCTTTATTCATTGCCTATACTGAAACGTTCATTGATATGGGCTACTAGTTAATGCTTTTATGCATTAATATAGCTCAAAAACACACACATTAATTACATATATTATGTACCTTACTGGAAGTTTAAGGTTTTAGTAAAATTCCAGTTAATCAGGTTACGAGTTTACAACTACACCATCAAGCTCAATTCCTTCATACTTTTGTAACTCAGTATACTATTCACATTTATGTAAAAACTTTTGTTATCTCGAAGGTTTTCTTGCGAAAAGCTAATATCAAGTAATATAAGGAAACATCAACCCTTTATCTAAGTAAACATAACATAACAGCAAGATGTGATATAAAATGCAAGGTACTTAAGAAGTTTCACTTTAAGCTAATTTCAAAAACACGTAAAACGTGAGTGTCTTCAAAGCTAATTACCAGATAAGATGTTGTATTAATACCAAAGGCGTATCCAATAGGAATTGTTAATGTTCAATTAACATCACCACTCGAAGCTGTTGACCAATGTGCGATAAACCACTCTGTATACATCATTTATATTTTTACTATTTTTGACCAAGTTGATTTTTCTGGTATCGTTGGCGGTACTTGCTTCTAAGAACAGTTTGCACTAAAACAACACCAACACTAACACTTCTCGATAACTTAAGCGCGATAAGGAAAATCTTTCTTCGGGGACTGAAAGGTTAACCGTGTTCAATCCTGGATCAAGGAATGCTGCATCTTAAATTGTTTTCCGCTCTATATATAGGTATTCATTTGGAAAATTTTGTGTGGTAAATCAAGTACTTTTTTCTTTCTTCCATTAGAATCAAAATTCACATAACTATTAATAAAGCTTTTTAATATTTTGTTATTTTTTGCCCGTTTTTTGCGGATGTTGATATTTGTTGGCTGGTAATTTTTTTTCATATTACATATCGACCAAAATCGATTATCACTGGCAACCTATTTAATGTACGTTGGTTAGGTTTGTGGTTAGAGTATATGGTGGCTCACACCTAAACCTATTTAGATTCCAAACAAATTAAGCTCCCCAGCAAAGCCAATTAGTCTTCTCGGTGAATATGATGTTTCAGGTATGATTCGAGCCACTGCGAAGCATCCACTAAGTATAAATGCTCTTCTGCTTCTTCATCAACCAGACAAAGTCAATATGTCGGATCTTGTGACAGTCCAAATCCCACCATATGATGATTGGACGACAATCACCCGCCATAGCACTAGCCTGCATAACACTTGTTTGGAGGTAGTCTTGGGGAACAATGTGCTTTTGAATGGAACAATCCTGGTAAATTATGCAAGAAGTCTTAAGACTCTTCTTGCATACCCATATCATAATGCTATGTGCTCCTAAAGCCGCTTGACAAACCAGAAAATTTTCATTGTTGTTTGTGTGTAAACTGTGATTTCCGCCTGAAGTCTGCAATAAAGCCTGTGAGTGTTTTCGAACCACCTGTGCATCAGCAGCTATCTGCTATTAGCAGTTCCTCTTTAAAAGAGGGACCAGTAATTTCTAATTCGGAAATTAGGACGGTATATATTTAATAATACAGCTTTGCTTTTTCACCACAAACTATTTAAATGTAGAATTCAGTGAGATGCCAGGTGCTGATGAATATTTATAATACCTATAAGACGAAGCAATTCAGGTGAATGAGATACGCCCATGGGTGATTACCAGATAAGACGTTCGCTAAGAGGAAATGTCGCTTCTTTGTTTCTGTCACCTCTAGTTCGTTTTTAATATCTCTTTCCCAACGTTTTTACGATAAGCCATTTCGAATTTTTAATTTGCCACTTAGTCTCTCCCACATCTCGTTAATATTTTAAGGCCAATTTGGCATAAATCAGTTGTCTTAAAATTTTTGAAAGATAGGGTAGGCTAGATAGGCGATAAAAAGTCCGAAGACAAAAGTGGAATTCTGTTTGATGCAACGACTAATGTTAATTTCCAGGTAAGGGATCCAAAAAGAGACTAAATAATTTATCAACACTGAAAAACGCGTTGCCGTTTTTGATTACTAAGCAATTTGAAAAGTTCGATGTTGAAGTTTGTCAAAAATCAATTTAAGAAGATACGAACACGCGTGCCGACTTTTTTTCATCTGCAATTGTTGACACTCTGTAAATTAAACATGAGGTGTCAATTTTCAAAATGGCTGTACCTCGTAAACGAGAAGAGATATCAGAAAAGTTCTAAAATTGTTCCTAGGGTAGAGAGGGTGAACTGCAATGACATGGGAGAAAACGTACTCCCATCAACCCCCTTTGCCCCACCTACCCCACATACAAAAATTAGAGTAGCAAGTTGGAAATCCTGTAGAAAATGCTTGAACCAAAAATAAAACTACCATCTACCCTTAATGTTTATATTCTGAAATTCCAGGTACAGGATTCTCTGTAGTAATGTCTTGAAAAGAACTGGGTCCAGTTTGTATTGAAATCATCAACTTGTTGTATGCACTGATTGTACGTAGCCTTTTCCCAGATCTATCTGCTTACACATAAGGATCATTTGTAGTTGAAACAGCCGGATATAGGAAAAAATACACCAGCATAATCTCTTGCTCCCCGGTCTCCAAAATTAACACCACTATATGACGATTGCATTTCAAATCATTTTAAGAACTTATTACTAATTGAAGTCCAATTATCATCCGTAAACCAAATAGAATATGAAGTTTGCCTTCCAGAAGAATATGGCCGACCTGTCAGTGACGTCATTCTAGAATAATATATCATAAATATTTATCATGGAAGCAGAGTTTTCGTGGGATGAATTTCAAAACATCATAAATCAGTAGCGGAGCCTTTGAAAAATGAAACTTATGTAGGTACCTATTTCATCTCCAATTTAAAAATTATTTCGTCGACTGAACTATTATTTTTTGCTGTGTAAATTGCCCCGTGTACCATTATGTTATGACCCTACGAAGTTAGCTGACAATATAAGAGGGGAGATGAAGATAATACAGAATGAAGTTATCTAGAATTAACAAAGTTACTGTTGACACTATTATTATATGTTGACCGGACGCTGCGTGTATTATGTATTATTTGTAGAATATTCGTGTTAAGATAGTGTCTTTCTTGTATTTATGGAGGGTGTTCACAAAGTTACGATTAAAGTTGTTACACAACGCGTGAAGCTGTACTAAAGATACAGATGGCGCGGCCCCTATTAAATTTATCTTTGAAGAAAAAGATGATAATTTTTAATGTTTTGAAATGATGTTGAGAAAATTGTGAAGGTTTGAAAATGGTAGAAGGCTGTCGACCGTCAGAAGCACATATTCACTATAGAATGGTATACAAAAAGTTACATTTTGCACTTTGAAGCAGTGTGTACTGTGTATCTATACATAGTAGCAGAGATGTTATTGATTTTAAAACCCCTCCCACACTAATATATCCAGATCAGCCAAAACATCTTAAATTTTAAAACAAAAGACTCTCTACGCAAAATGTGGCTTGGCGTGTGCAATGAACACAGAGTTAATGTGATGGTATACAAGAAGTCAGTCAGTAGAGTTTAGTTACAAATTTTAGAAAATGAAGTACCTAGTTGATGTGGTAAGCTTGGATAATGTGCAACTTATCTTGTGAAGTTGTATTGAAAAAAATGTAGTTACAGGCTTTAGAAAATAACGTTAGGATTATCTTAAAACCTGCTGGGATTATTCGAGATAACCATATGTCATATATGTTGACAAAGTTGCAGCTCGTAGACATATGCAATAGGCTCCATACGTTTGCAATTCGAAAGGACAATATCACTTATAGACCAGTTTCGGCATATTTGCGCATCATCAGTATAAGGTAGATATCATCTGTCCAGAAGCTCTGAGAGCATAATTCTGGAAAGGAGAAATCATTGATATCGCACAAATACATCAATCTCAGTCAAGAAAACGTTGAATATGCGGTAATGGTCACATCCCCACATCTGAGTACAAACTAAAATTCTATTGACAGAAAACTTGACGGCTTTGTGGAATTATCTACTTCATTCAGAGTTTCTTGCAAATAAAATTCCATTTTAGTACAGCGTATTATCAATAGTGAGCGGTCTTTGTTTTTTTATTTTCAATGTGAGGCATTATAATAGTAATAAACTATTACCGTTGACATCTATTGACAACACACTTTACTAAAATGACAGTTTAATGGCAAATAACTGTGAATAAAGTAGATAAATTCAATTTCATCTTGACTACACAACATTTCTGTGTACATGAGTCCATTTAATAGAACAGAAAATATGTGAGAGTGACATATCATAGTACCACGACGAGAGCTTATTTACCCGACTCGGTACCCCCACCACGTCAAATTTAGTAGTTGAGGTGCGCATGCGTCCAAGCAGCCTCTTTAACCTTCTATTCGATTTGAGAAAATTTCTTATTTTCTGATATTTTTATACATAGTTAGATACACTTTGATCAACCTGGTTTGGGTTTTCTTGTTTTTTTTAGTTTTCTATTTCTTATTTCCTGATATTTTTATATATAGTTACACTTTGATCAACCGGATTTGGGGCTGGGTTCTCTTGTTTTTTTTTTAGTTTTCTATTTCTTATTTTCTGATATACATATTTACTTCAATATTGTTATGCTACTACTGAATTTGACAACGTTGGTACCGAGACAGAAAAATAATATCTCGTAGTACCACGTCCTCACCTGACGTTCGTTTTATTTGAATTGTGTCTAACAAACGTCTAAAAACCGGTTTCAAAATTTTGTACGCTATTGATCCAGTTTTGCACCCATATTGAGGAAAATATAACATTGAATTGATAAGTTTGATATGCTTCAAAAATTAGAATAAAAAGGTTTTTCTACATACAAGTCGAATCAAGTAATATAATTTGTAGCTGTGTAATTACATGTATGCTTTATTAAGAAAGCTGCACAAACATTTTTCAATAATTAGCAGTAGGTACAGTATATTTGACAAAGCATAACTACTGATCATGGTATTTGTATAAATAATGAGGTGTTAAATTGGTATTACACTTTTTGACATTTTATTAAAGTACCTATTTGCAAAAATTAATTAAGAAGGGAATTAAGACGAATATCATATATTATTATGGCAAAGCTAAACATAAATCACTCCTGAATGTTTGAAAATTTTAATACGAAACGGCATCTGAATGAAAAAGCTAGCAGACATTCTCTGATGTATAGCGAAACTATAATGTATTGACTTTATCGATTTTTGTGCAGGTGAAAAATTGGGTAATTGAAATAAAATAAAATTCAAATTAACTAACATACTATCAATTCACTTTAACGGAAATTCAAACTTGATATTCAAAAAGAAACCAGAGACGCATTAAATTTGCCGTGGAAAAATATTTGCTGTTAGGCATATATAAACTAAATTTACTTGATTTATCTGTTTTGGACCAGAACAAAAAAAATGTTCATTATATAATGGAAGTTCAACTTGAAAATGCACGTTTATTTCGTCTGAATAAAACATCTAACGTGTAGTGGCTTATGAAAGACCTGTAATTATAAATCGCATGATATTGGCTCATTTCCGATGCACAGTGACCCGTACAACGAATATGTGTCCCGAGCATATAATTTCTTCCTACTTTCATCGACTTCTACATTATTCACACCCTTGTTGATTTGCCATCTACCAACTAAATTAGTTACCGGTTCTGCATAGCAGCTACTTGAAAAATAGGTTATTTTTGAATATTTTAAGGATAATCATCAATACTACTGGGGCCTATTCTGTAAGTCTTTCTCTAAAATTAATAAATGAACTATTATTTTTAAAGGGTTGTTAAAATGTGCCTTTGAATAATAACGGTAACAAAAATGGCGTATGTAGATGTTGTTGGTGAAGCCTTGATTGGGGAATTGATTGTAAACCACAAAAAGTAAAAAACATTGTTAGCTTACAATAATTTCAATTAACAATATTTATATCTTGTTCTAGGGCAGAATTTAGTTAACACCGAAAAAGTATTAGGGACTTGAGTGATCCCTTTCATATACCAACTAATTTATCTTCCGCTTTTCCAAGGAAGTGTCAAGGATGTTAATTGATGTGATAATAGTTATTTATGATGCGTGAAGTTATACTTTTGCGCACGAGTAGCGAAAATGCAAGGCACGAACGTAGCGAGTGCCTTTTTCGCAACGAGTGCGCGAAAGTACTTCACGCACAAGTGTCATACAAAACTTTATCTACGACCACATGAGGAAAAAATAAAAAAATTTGCTCTGAAGGGGTTTCAAAACATGGAAATCAATTTTCTAGAAATAAATATATACACGACGAATTCTAATTTCAGGTGGTGTGCAATCCGAAGAAATGCGTTCTTCTTGAGGTTCTTCCATTAAAAATAAGTATAATTAAAATTTTAAATACAGGGTGTTTCTTAAGTAATCTAAAATATTATATGGGGCGCTTCGTTACTCAATTTTAAGACGAAAAGTTCATATAAACATGTGTGATAGGTGTTGTCGTTTATGAGATACAGGGTGTTGAATTTATTGTAATAAGTCAGTTCTGATTGTACGTGAAATTAATTTTTCCCGGTGACGCTACTGGTTTTTAGAAGTAATACGCAAAAACATGCTTATTCTAAGTGGCCTTTGTAGCAACGTTGACAAGTGTCAAATTTGAAAACCAACGCAAAAATCGTACATTTTTATTTGATTGACTCTGTGTTCAGTTAATAATTATGCCAGTGTTTACTAATGTTGAAATGGCTAATATGCATTTTTTGTACGGATTAGCGAATGGTAATGCCTTAGAAGCTAGACGTACGTATGCCCAGCGTTATCCAAATAATCGTTTACCATGTTCAGATACGTTCACTAAGTTACATATTCGTTTACAAGAAACTGGAACTTTTGCTAAATCGAAGAATATTATTGGACGACCCAGAACTGTGAGAAATCCCCAATTGGAAAACCAGATTCTTCAAATTATTGACCAACATCCAGAAACGAGTACAAGAAAAGTTGCAGATGAAGTAAATGTTAGTAACAAAACTGTTTGGAATATTCTAAAAGATAATTTATTGTATCCATATCACGTTCAACGTGTTCAACATTTGTTACCTACTGACTATCCATTACGCATACAGTATTGTCAATGGATTTTACGTGAAATCGCGAACAATCCGAATTTTGTTGCCAATATTCTATTTACGGATGAAGCCAACTTTTCTAGACATGGGATTATGAATTTTCATAATGACCACATATGGGCAGATGTAAATCCACATACCATAAGTGTAAAACGATTTCAACAAACATTTTCGGTCAATGTTTGGCTTGGCATCATCGATGATTATTTAATTGGACCATTTTTCCTTCCTGTACGGTTAACCGTTGAGACATACCAACATTTTCTAGAAAATGAACTTCCACTTCTTTTGGAAGATGTACCTATTATTATTAGAAGGCGCATGTGGTTCATGCATGACGGAGCTCCTCCACATTTTTCAGTGATTGTACGCGAGTTTTTAAATAATGTTTTTTCAAACCATTGGATCGGACGAGGATCTCCACACCCGTGGCCCCCTAGATCACCTGGACACAATCCTCTGGATTTTTGTGTGTGGGGATATTTGAAATCGCTTGTTTACACAACACTGATATTAAACGTACAAGATCTTCAAAATCGTATCATAGACGGCTGTATAATGTTATTCGTAACAATCCTGGTATCTTCGAACGTATTCGACAATCCATTAGACATCGAGCGGATGCTTGCATTTTAGCTGGAGGTGGACATTTTGAACATTTGCTCTGAAATGTATTATTTTTTCTTTATGTTTAACACATGTTGCTTGTAATAAAATAATAAAAAAATATAAATCAGTAGCGTCACCAAGAAAAATTAATTTCACGTACAACACCCTGTATCTCATAAACGACAACACCTATCACACATGTTTATATGAACTTTTCGTCTTAAAATTGAGTAACGAAGCGCCCCATATAATATTTCAGATTACTTAAGAAACACCCTGTATAACAGAAAATATTGTTCACTATGTCTGAAACTTCTGTCAAATTTACTGATAGCACAAAAGTTTATACAACAAACGACTAAATCCAAGGCAACTGGATAATTACGTAGCTAAAAAATAGTGTTAAAATGAAAACCTCATTTAAAAAGCTTTGGTCATTTACGCACGCTTTTGGGTGTTATAATTAAAGTCCCATATAAAAAGCTTTAAACGTATAAACTAAAAAAGGCCTTCGATACTGTCGACCACTCCATACTTTTAGATACACTAGAAGATATGGGTGTAAGGGGTTTAGCTCATAATTTATTCAAAAGTTTTCTAACAAGCAGAACAAAAAAACTAAATTCCAAAATCATGTGAGTGAAGAGATCAACATTAAATGTGGTGTACCTCAAGGGTATTGGGGCCGGTGCTATTCGTAATTTACTTGAATAATCTATTTGAACAGGAAACAATCGGAAAAATAATCAGCTTCGCGGACGATACTGTGATTTATTACAAACATGATGACTGGTACCTATAATCTCAAAATAAATATTGAAAATGATCTTGGGAAGCTCGCAGACTGGTTCGACGGCAGATTACTCTCAATAAACTTTGACAAAACTGTATAATCACCCTTCAGTAGTCACGAAACGTCTCTGCCAAAATACAATCTTAATATCCAACAAGATTTTTCAATAAAACCAGCAAAAAGAATTAAATACTTGGATATTTACATTGACAATCACTTACGATGGAACCATCATATGGAATATTTAACTAAAAAGCTTCGGAGTATCCTATTTCAATTTAAGCAAGTGAACCAATTTTTGAGCTTTAAATGTAAAACAATACTGTACCACAGTTTGGTTGAGTCACACCTCAATTACGGCATTATTGGCTGGGGAGGAGTTTCAAGGAACTATCTAAATTCCCTCGAAGTGTCTCAAAGGCGATTCCTCCGAATGATTCTCAACAAACCTACAAGATATTCAAGCTCACTACTCTATACTGGAACACAAATATTAGATGTTAGACATTATTCAGATAGGATGCCATCAATATAAAAATAAATACAAACTTACCACTCATAATCATAGATACTCGACAAGATCGAATAATCATTACTGTATACCAACAGCTCTTGAAACAATAGGTCAAAAAGGTTACTCCTACTTGGCACCTAAATTATTCGGGCAACTACCACAGAGAATTATCGATGAAACTTCTTTTAAACGCTTCAAAACCCAACTAGTAAAATTTGTTAAAGAAACAGACAAAACAAAAATACAAAAAATGGTGGAATGCTAAATCAAAAACAGAAAAGAGTAAAATCATATATGAAATGTATGTCTGAAATCATGTAAAAATGGATTTATATTGTTTTTTAACTGCATTTTTTTCAATTTTTCAAATTTTGACTCACCAGCCTATATTCACCACATACAACTATGAACAATACTTCTGTGGATGTCTAGATGTTTATTCAATTTATTTGTTATTATTATTATTATATAAAAATCGTTGTTCATTTACGTAACGTATGTATAATGTAGGATTTCACACATTTTTTTTTGGTTCGTAAATGAGTAATTTTAAAGGTGGTCGTAGATAAAACTTTTTTTTCAGTCGTTCTCGGCGCCCGTGACATTTTTTATAACTATAATAATTGCATGCAAGAAAGCAAAAACAGTTTATGTAGATTCATTTGTTTGTTAGTTTACCATCAAATACATCTATCTACATTCTATCTTCATTAATTTTCTCTTATTTTTTATTAAAGCTGGTCTCTAGCTTAGTTATCAAATGATAACAGCGCTGTTGCCAGATACTCTAATTGAGATTTTAAAGGAACCCTTTAAAATAAATAATTTTCAACAGTCTTCTAAAATGTATATAATTGCAGAATATCATTTAAACGAAAAATTTTCAAAGGGCCGCTGAAAACTTATTTTTAGGAGGCCTCTATATTTTAAAGGACTAGTTACAGAACAGACCCCACACTGGTAACTAGAATAAAATGACCCAGTATTTATTTCTATTCATCCTTATGAAGAATATGGTTCATAAATACATCCGTGAAGAGTAGCTTCATATCATTGATCACTATATATAAAAAGGTCTAGCTTTGGCTATCTATTTAAATGGTTCCAAAAAAATTTAATCTATATTGGGCGACTCATGTGTAACTGGCATTGACCATTAAAGTTGTCTACTTCTATTGTTCACTAATTACAGGGTATAGTGCCACTCTTATAATTGAAGTAAAAATGTAGGATATTAATGAATTCCTAGAATAAGCTATTACTTAAGTATTTAATTATTATTGAGTATTAAATAAGTAGTGGCTGACTCTAGGATTTCATCAATAACTTATATCAACTTTAATCATTCAAGGGGCACTACAAAGGCAAAATGTGAATTTTGACTGGAATTTTTTTGGTCACAACTTTTGACCGTTAAATTCGGCATGATAATATAATAATTTTTTTAAAAATACTAATTTGCTATGGCCTTATATTAAAAAATCTACATTCAACAGGCATTTCTTTACTTGTCTAAAGAAATTCAAAAGATAATTGAGAAACTTTAGAAAAATAAAAGCAGAATAAGGAAAAGTGTAGATTTGGGAGAGAGTTTCTACAACAAAATCTTCTCTGGAGGAGACATTTTTCACCTTGAATAAATACAACTAAACATAACCACAGATTATAAAGAGAACAAATACGAAAGCTTGACAGAGAACGACTCCGTTCGGGCTACTTCGCGAAATTTGTCAACAAGGTTGTCAATTTGCATAACATTTCCTTCAATTTACGATCATAGGTAAAATATTTTATAAGCATTTTTTTAAGTGTGATAGTTATACAGATACAAATATTCGATATTTACTTGTTTTAAATCAATTTTATTAACATTAAAAGAATTATACAATTAAAAAGATTATAATGTATAAAAAGCATACCATAAATATATACTTTTTTCACAAACCACATCCTTGGCAACCATGCACAATAACGGTGACGGCTAACCTAACCTAACATAATCAAAACGTCAAAACACGCTCAAAATCACTTGTAATCTGTTCTCAAAATTCATAACGCCATTTTTGTTTGCTTCATTGTTTGAAGGTGTTTAATCGGCGATATTAATTGTGTTATTTGACTAATCGATTGTGCGTTGTGGTAATATTAACTATAAAAATATAGTAGTATAGATTATTATTCTTATAAAATGGATAAACATCACGGCGGAGTGTATTGTTCATACAGAGACTGTCCAAATAAATTTTATTCGGAAAGAAAAATAAAGTTCTTTCGATTTCTAAGGGATGAGAGTATTTAATTTAATATCCCGGCCTATGATAAAAATAATTTCAAAGTTTTTGATATTTATTTTGGTGCTACGAATGCATAGGTGTTTATTGTATTCCCTTTGATAATATATAAATTAAAAATTATTTGTACTTTAAAATTTGGTTGATTTTTGTTATTATTTGTGTTATCTAAAAATGTATTTATTAATTAATTTCCCAAGAGTAATATAATATTTATAAAAAATCATAGGAATGTACATATAGGTATTAAATAAATACATAAATATATATTCGATCATGATTATTGTTCTAATTCATGGCGCAGTTTTAAATATTTAGTGGAAACTTCCAAAAAAACTAGATCCGGCACTAGAAATTGTTATTGTCCCCGAGTCAACACTGCAATTTGGTAGGAAATTCAGAAAATATTTTAAACTGGCAACATCGCGGCCATACCGAGTTGAAGGTCCAAGGTCATTGACGACGGAGCTGAAAATCGTTCGATGTTTTACCGGGATTCGTATCTGTTCTCTTTATAATCTGTGACATCACTATATTTTTGTTGAATCAGAGAGTTCTAGCTAACAAAGGAAAGAAAGTATTCCCAAGATAATTAATGAAATTGGGAAATCTTGTAATGGGTTGTCTGCGTGTATTTATTTACTGTCTAAAAATAAATGCATAATAAAAGCAGGTAGGGACCGATTTTGACGGATCAGCCCAGCAAAAATTCTCATAGACAAAATAAAAATAAATCTTGTGTTTAAATTTTAACTCACATATACAAAATACTAATTGTTATATTAAATTTAATGAAGGCAGCTCCGAGTAAAAGGAAAGTAGTAAATCCGCATATTCTAGTGTTGAGTGTTAAACCGTAGGCAGGGTCTTGTGTAATCTATGTTCATCCAACATAATCCTTCTGCAATCACCACACTATTATCCCGGGACCATGGAGTCATTTCTCATGAGTACAGCCAAAGGCGTAGGAAAAAATTTATTCCTATTATTAATTTTTGCAGTCATTTAACGCACTTTCTCGGGAAGGAGATATTATTTTGTTTCTTAAGCCCATACTGTTATTGCGATGACAATTGAAATGTTAATGTTAACAGCCTCCGTACTGTATACAGATGACAATTGAAGAGTTAACGTTAACAGCCTCCGACCGTTAAGATTTCTTAAGAAATCACTTGTTTAAATATGGTCTTCAAAACTCTATTCAGTTCACAATAACAATAATTATAATGATACCAACTATTTATAAATTAGAAAAGTAATTTGACAATTACTTTTATTTGAAATTCCTATTCTATCGATGAGAGATTTACCATCAAGTATTTGAACTTGTTGTCGGTGTGGCCTCATTACTATAGTTGTCTCGTTATCTTCATTCTCTTCAAAGCTGAATTTTCAATATACGACTCCGCCACCGCAGAGGAGTTCCAGCCTAAAAGTTATTTTACCGATAGTAAATCGCC
This sequence comes from Galerucella tenella, assembly GCA_910591685.1. NCBI lineage: Eukaryota > Metazoa > Arthropoda > Insecta > Coleoptera > Chrysomelidae > Galerucella > Galerucella tenella. The sequence goes on along the minus strand of CAJUYH010004247.1, from coordinate 7,147 downwards.
ACCATTTTCTACAAGCATAATAGCTGAGAATTTGCGAAACGAGTACCCTGTGTAGAGCTGAGAAGTTTTCAATTTTCTTTGGAACGGCTTCAATAGTATCTATGAATGCCCACATATTTTTCTCACAATTTCTGTAACCAATGAAGAACAGCCAATTTTTCAAATTTGAAGGCCGCAAATCTACGTATTTTTGTTATAAACCATAGGCATCAAAAGGAAGTCCTTCTTCGGGAATGACAAATACCCTGTTGTTTTTGTTTTCAGTAAACCTCAATGGAATAAAAACTCTGATTCCGGTGCTTTCAAAACCATCCAGTCAGCTAAATAAGTTCGTCACGTCTGCAGGCGCCAAAAATACCACACATTAATACAACCTTTTCAAGAAACCATGTATGATCAGCTGCCTCCGACAAAAACTTATTCTTTTTTCAGACAAAATTATATATATACTAAGCATATATATATATACAAACCAATATCTCCTGAAGAAAGAAGAAGCCCCAATATGTAATGTGTGTCAGATGCAGTTAAGTGTCAAACATTTTATTGTTGAGTGTCCTAATAGTATATTATTAAACGAGCAATTTATGATAGCCATTATTCACGCTGGGTGACGTTTGCGTCCCGAGCCGCAGGCGAGGGGCGCAAGTCACCCGAGTGGATATTGGCCATAAATTGCGAGTAGAATACTATACTTTGTCCACGACCCTTGATTTCTTTATTAAATAAAAGTCAACTAACCTCCAGTTCATGAAGTTATAATATGTAAACATATTATAGTTATCTTTCGATTTTTCCGGCAGCAGTCCTACAGTCGTTAATTTCGCCGCTTTTTTTTATTTCAGTTGGTGTACAAGAACGTTCATTTCCACTATCCGAATTCAATGAATTCATCGTTGCAGTAATATAGCAAGTTCGTAACAATTTGGTATTACTAACGTCAAAATTAAATAATTTGACCTATATAGAGTGTAAAGTATCAATACAACGTACCGTTATAAATATATTGTTTTGAAATACTTAATACTAGAAAATGTCGTTATGAAAAGTATCAATACTAAAGATTCCGATATTTTATCGATACGATATATTTCAGAAACAAATTTCCTGAACAAATTCAATTCAATTCAATTCAATTCAATAATTTATTGCTTCTAAAAAATATACATTTTCATAGCAAGAGTGAACAAATAAAATATAATACATTCAGTAAAAAAAGAAAAAGAAAAATATACCTATATATACATACAATCATACACATATATACATATATACATAATATACTCATGTATACATATACATAATATACCTATATAAACTGTGTAAGAGTAAGGAAATATTTCAAGATTATTCATTCAAGACAAATGCTCGGAGTTTTAAGACATTTTGAATGTCAAATGCTATAGCTTTTGCAGAGTTAATAGATAAATTTCCTGAACAAAATACACTGATTTAAAAGTTTATTTCATATTGTACCCCCATCTCTAGTCGTGAATTATGAACCATAATACACTCCAGTGTATTATGAACAATAATTCACTCTAGTTGATATATGGGTACCATATACCTTTTGTTAGGAGGTAAAATATCGACTTATTATTAGGTGGTCGTGGACAAATATTATTATGAGCGCAAAGTATGTAATTTCAACGATAACCTTATAGAACTGTTAGGAGACTCCTGTAATGTCATAAACTTGATCATAAAACTTGATTAAGTTCCTTCAAAATATTAATATCATTCATATTCTTTGAACAACATATGTAAATTGAAATTATTGTACCAAATCATGCATATTTGCTAATCACCTAGTTGTTGGAGTGAGTTGCAATATTATATTTTTTATATATTCCATTTGAATAAAAAAAAAACAATATACGAAATTTCAATAATATCACCGATCTTGTCACCTATATTGATAATCTAAATTCAAGCAGTGTGAAAGAATTGTCTCAAGTTTTCTGAAATCAAGATCATTTATAATGAATGAGTAAATATTTTTCTTCAGCATTTAATATCTATTTGTGTAATAATAATAGCAATAGCTAGGTATAAGTTAAAATTATTCAAGATTGAACTTTCGCTGGTGGTGAATAATGTCATTATACTTGAAAAAGCACATGTAGGTAAAATGTAAACGTTATCAAATAGTCATGGACAATAATATATTATACACCAAGGTGGTGAAGACTATTATTATTGACAGACCAAAATTATTTCGCGAGGGGGTTATAAATGTCTCCACCACCATGGTGTATATACAATTTTTTCCACTACTAGCCAAATTTAAGATAAAAATTGAAAATAATTCACAAACGCACCACGAGAAGCGTTTACCCCGTCGTCTGACTGACAAGTACACTGTCAGTTTTCGATATATTATGAACGTACTAGTTCATTAATTTATGGTTGAGCGCGAATTTTAAGCTAATGACATTTTTATTCAAATAATTTTATCCGGTTAGGTAATTTCAAGCAGCAAATATGTTAAAGACAATCTCCTGGGTATACAAAATTATGTTGCACAAGTTTTTTTCAGTTACTATCTCAGGATTCTCGAAATATTTGAATTTGTCCATTATCGACCTAGGTTAATGACAGAAAAAATAATTAATCACTAATAGAGAAATTGAACTTCTCAGTTGGCTAGAAGAAGCAATAATTGTAAATTTCACTGCTCCACTAGTAGTGGAAAAACAGTATTCTATTCTAATTGGGTACTGTGAAAATTTTTAGTTATAAATAATTTTACTTGGATACGTCCATGTGCCAGCCTTTCTATCTTTTAGTATCTCTTAATAAATTTACCGTGAGACATAATACTGTAAAATATCATTTTTGTAATTTAAAGGACAGTAAATGCAGTTGAGTAATAATAGTGAAAAATTACGCCATATAGCACCAGCACATATTCGGATTAAGTTCCATTAATGTTGTAAAGTATCAAAGAAATGGACAATTCTGGATGAGATAGATAGAGAGCGGTTGAGCTTCGCAATAGTGTTCTCTTTATGAACATGAACATCTGAAAAATGTGTTCGTAATTTCCGCACCAACAAAGATTTATTTGCTTTTATAAGTTGTTACGATGTTCAGATTTAGAGTTTGGATCATGTGCAGGATATAAATGTTTATAAGGAAGGATGGAAAGAACTCCGAAGGTTTTGTGAGATTTAAAAATAATAAACTCATCATAAATCTTGGTGGTAATACAAATATTATTTATAGACTAACATTCCAAAATAATCCCATTCAGATCACTTCTCCTTTCAGAACTCTCAACTTGTCCTGACTGCATGTTAACCTTGATCATCTACGTTACGAGAGATGAGATAAACAATACTTTGTTATGTACTTTTTTCAAATTGATTTCAATATTATATTCTTACTAATTTGTTAAAAGAAATTTACTCTCTTAACGAATTTGGAGAAGCTAGTTAAGAAAGGCAGTTTGGAGAAGTAAGTGAAGGAAAATACTGGAAAGCAGAACTTGGATAAATCATTAGCAAAAACCAGGGTATTAAATTACCTGGAAGAGCATTGATAAGACGAATTATTGAAGTAACTTCAAATCAACAATGATTTGAACATCTAACACTATTATTTACAATATAAGGCAATTTCCTAACAGTTTTTATTTGATAGTAATAAAAGAAAGCCCCCAGTAACGATTTGTCTAATGTTATATGCGCCATTTTAATTTTCTTGCTTAAACATTAACAAATAAATACTGAAAGAATTTCCATTTTATAGCCGCACTAAAAACTTATTTAAGAATTGAGAAGTAGAAGCACTTATACATCCGAGAAATTCCGGTTTTCTTATAGTTTAATACTTGTACGTGCTTTCAGAGCCTAAAGCCGCGAGCATAGTAAAAACGAATATCTTTTACGACCGCACTTTTACATGCGTAAGTTTCCGGCAATCGTAAACTTTGAGAGTAAGATTATTCAGAACGAAATACGTAAAAAAAACTGTTTTCTATGACGTTTTTATCCTTAAAAGTATGTTTGCCTTGAATGTTGGTTACGCGTAAATAAATGGCAAATGAATAGAAGCAAACAGCAAACCTCAAATGTAAATTCAACTGAATCAGAGTAGTGCATCAGAATGTAGTTCCCTCTGAAATGCTTGTCGAGTTACCAATATCTCGTATTCAATAAAAACTATAACGCCGTTAGTATACCCTGTTTTTCAACTAGGAGGGGCATTTTAGGAAGCTACAAGCACTAAGAGGTCGGGGAAGTTCTTAAAATCCACCGATAGATTCTATCGATAGATGTCTGTGATATGTCAGATAAACGTCAGTTGTCAGTTGAACTATCGGTAGACGATTAAGAACGCATTTGTGTAGATTGAAAAAAATATAAAAAAGAAAGAAGATAAATTCGACAATTATTTTCAAACCACCCCAGATAATTCCATTTCATAATCCAGTTTTATTAACGAAAAAAATAATGTAAAAAATGTTTAACAAAACAAAACAATTAACCTCAATGAATGAAGATTTTTAATTGTCATTGCGTGTATGATTCATGATTGTGCCATGATTGTGCATTCCCCTCCCAGATCTACCAGATTCATCGAGTCTCAAGCCCGGTAGAACTGATGGATGTTCGATAGAACTATCGATGGATTTAAGGAAGCTGGGATGATTCTATTGACAATCTATAGGTAAATTTTGAGAACGGCTTTGGTAGACACCGTATTTACCAATAGATGTATCGGTAAATTTAAGAACTTGTCTGTCTATTCTGTAAGTATGTACGATGCCGTTGATGAACGGATATCGTTTACGAACGATAAATGTTATTCTGTATCCAAAATGCTAACGAGCTACTCGCTAGAAATCGCCGCTCATAAACGACAGCCAGAAATGTCAGTTTGGGTATATAAATTTATTTTTGTGGCCCACCCGACCTGTTTCTGAGTTAAACTTTTCCAGGTTTTCTTAAAATAGTCCAGTTCGTCTGCCGAATATTTGTTTTCCCAAACAAGTATATTTCGTATTGACTTCTACTTGTTTTGTTTGATCGTTTCTTTTTTTCCATATTGATGGAATATTTTCAAGTAAGAAATTCGTAACCTCAGCTGAGCTTTCCCTTTTTCTAACCATAACAAACAGCCATAACCTCAAATTATAGTTAAAACTTGAACAACGTTGTCACATTTCAAGCTATTTTAAAATTGGTGAAAATATTGACATGAAAAACGTAAAAAAACTATCACAGTCCTTTATTAATTACATTTATAGGTTTGTGCATTATATTAACATAGTAGTGTAGACTTTGGAAACATCAACGAATATGTATTTATATGGAATGGATATTAGCCACGATCTTCATCACTTAATTATAATGTAATTCAGAAATCTGACAACGCTGTGATATTTTGTTCTACTATACCCATTCGAAATTGTCCAATTTTCGTTAACATCAGAAAGTGGTCAACGAAAAAAATACAGAATAACGTATCAACATTTTTCGTTCACACTTCCGGCTTGTAAACGGAACCTACGCTGAACGAAATATTACAGAAGAGACGCCTAAAAGTAACTGGAATCGGAGTGTGTTCCGAACATGAAGATACTACATATAAAGGCAACAAGCCAGCTCGGAGTTCATCAGCATCTAAGGGAGAGATAGGAAGTCGGAGGCTCAGGCAGTCTCTATCTAATAGCGCAAATGCTGTTAAGTCAGAGAAATCTCTGATCGTCTGTATCTTTTTCTCTTACCGGAGTTCAGACAGACATTCCCACTCACATAGATGCCTATGGTTTGTTGCCTTTATTTGTATTACCTCCATGGTTCCGAAAGGGTCATGCTCAGGCCAGTTCAGACTTTTTGAACGAGTTGACAATTGCATGAAATATGTATTGTACTGCTTGCAGTTGTAGTGGCCAATGAGGAATCAAGGTATGTCTAAATATCGAATATTGTAGAATAGCTATTCCAATATGTCTATCCAAGGACTTCACAACTTTCCAAGCGGAAGTGACGGTGCTTCATCACTGCGTTGAAAAAATGAAAAGTTAGGAAAGTGCATATCGTTCAGCACCCATATTCACAGACAAACAAGTGGGACTGAAGGCACTCAATTCCATAGAACTCAACTCTGAGCAAGTATGGGATAGCAAAAGTGGCTTAAACGCACTTGGAGATCATTGCAAAGTTATGGTACCCTCAATATCAGGGAACAAGAATCATAAGGGCAACGAAATGGTCAAACAAGACTCATCAATGCCTTTCATTAGACCCTTCTGTGGCGTCGCACGAAGAATTGCCACCAAAAAGTGGGTGGCACAGAAATCTCTAGAATGGTAGTGAATCTCACTAGGACAGAGACAGGCGAAATAGTTCATCAGAGGACATTCACCAACACTCACGGCAGATCAAATGAGCGAAGATAGAAAAACTGTCAGGGTACTGTGAGCTTTAAGCCGCGTCCACATTACGTCGAATGGTTCGATCGTTCGACAATCGACTATTGTAAAACTGCGTCCACATTATGGATCGACAATGTCGGGCGACCATCCACACTGGATCGACATTGTCTATCGACACCATTCGACATAATGTGGACGCGACTTAGCAGGCAAGCAAAGCTAATGGTGTCGACAGACGAAGCCATGTGCAGATTCTTTCATCCAGAGGAGGAAACTGCTGAGCACATCCAATACCAGTAGGGATGATTCAGGTGACTACAATGGATCTGAAAAGGTTGTAGTGAAATAGGCCTGATAAAATCTATCCTAATGTATTTCATCGAGTGTGGGTGTGTGGTTTCACTTTTTTGGCGATTTTCATGAAATTGTTTAGTTTGAAAAAGTAAGATCCATCTAAATACTTTTTTAAATAATCAATTTCTTAAAATACTCTCTTACAGCAGAATTCACTAATCCTCAACGGCAATTAAAAACTGCAGGGGTATTTTTACTCAATATTTATTTTATGGTTGGAGGAAACCTACAAATTTTATACTTTTCGTTGTA
>CAJUYH010004246.1:0-28091 GCA_910591685.1 Galerucella tenella | reverse complement strand
AATACATTTGTCAACCTCGCTATTTAAGTTGAGTTCTATTTATTTCTATTTATTTCTCATTCCATTTGCTAATCGACTGCCACTAATGTTCATTGTTTTTTTTCCCACCTTTATAATAAAGTAGTATCCAAGAAATGCATCCAATACCTTGCATCCATTAATAAGCTAGGCGAGAGCAATATAGTCACCCTACTATGGATTCCAGGACACACTTGAATAGAAGGAAATGGAATAGCAGATGAGCTAGCAAAGAGGGAGACTGTAATATATTTCTGGGGGCCTGAATCCTTTTGCGGAATCAGCCCCGATGTACTATTGGAAGAAATAGGTGAAGCCGAGAAAAAGAGAAGATCTGACCATTGGAAAGAGCTAGTAGGGCTTATGCAATCAAAGACTCTTCTGGGTTACTACAACCTGTTGAGATCAAATGAATGCATAAGTAAAAATAAAGTTTTAACAGGAATCCTAAAGGGACATTGTCTCCTGAATGGGCACATGAAAAAGCTCAAAATAGTGGAGGAAGAAGAATGTAGATTTTGTGGCATGGAAGAAGAAACCTCCATCCACATACTTTCCATCTGCACTTCAGAATCCTAGAGCACAGCACCTGGGAGATTACTGGATAGAAGAGGAATACTTACCTAAGTTGAAGCCTGCAAATATCCTAAAATTCCTCCGGGAAATAGAACTAGAGGAGCTACTAGTTTCTGAGACTCTCCGCAGAAACTAAGTAGAAGTGAGGGGATAGAATAGATCTTTTAGGTCTTAGTGAATGTCACCCCAAAAACATACATACATCCATTAACATATATAGACAACCTGGGACATGCCACAAGACGGTATGTTGAAAAAGTATAACTTTTCAAAGAAATTCGTTACGGAAATGAGCAACAAGAAGGAATGGGATCCAAATACCATTACCAGACTTGGAAAGAATGCCATTCAATGGTACAAGACGGCTCAAAAGCAATAGAAGGAACTGGGATAGGAGTGTTCGGGCCAGGAACCAAACACTCTGAAAGCTTGGGAAAAACCCCAAGTATCTTTCAAGCGGAAATCCACGCCATAAGAAAGTGCGCCCAGTTCAATATTAAAAAAGGATACAGAAGACAAAGGATTATCATAATGTCGGATAGTCAAGCAGCCATTAAGGCACCGAGCTCTTGTGTAATCAGTTCCAAAATGGTGTGGGAATGCCTAGACAAACTCAATGAACTAGGCGAGAACAACATAGTCACCTTACTATGGATTCCAGGACACTGGAATAGAAGGAAATGAAATAGCAGATGGGGGCCTGAACCCTTTTGCGGAATCAGCCTCAATGTAATATTGGAAGAAATAAGTGAAGCCGAGAAAAAGAGAAGATCTGACCATTGGAAAGATCTAGTAGGGCTTATACAATCAAAGACTCTTCTGGGTGAATACAACCTATTAAGATCAAAATAATGCATAAGTCAAAGTAAAACTGCGCTAAGAGTTTTAACAGGGATCCTAACGGGACATTGTCGCCTGAATGGGCACCTGAAAAAGCTCAAAATAGTGGAGACTCTCCTCAGAAACTGAGTAGAAGTAAGGGGGCACAATAGATCTCTTAGGTTTCAGTGAATGTCACCCCAAAACACACACATACACACATACATACATCCATTAATTAATTCTTCTAGTTTCGTGAAAATTCTAAGATTTTCAATGTCCCCTGTAGCGTCGATTAGCAAGTTTGAGCCTGGACAATATTCTTCACATTAAACTTGATGGTGAAAACGGCTCCCATTTAAAATGATGAAGTCTACATGTGTCATGGGTTACCGGTCTAATAATTTCATTGTGGATAAATAACTATTACTGAAACTGGACTATATAAGTATATTTGACGCAAATAATTCCACCTCAGACTGGAACTTTTCAAAAATCTAAAAAAAAACGTAAAAAATGTCTACTTTCAACTTTAACACCTCGTGAGTTAATAATTTGACAAGTAAGCACGTTTCTATAGTATATTTATTTTAAAGGAGTTATTGAACTTGATTTGTTTAAAATTTAGGGTTGAAAAAAGCCAGAAGTAGTGGGTTTGAATTTTATAAACGACAAAATAATTTCTAGTCACGTGCTGCGAGCCATTTTTAGACTCCAGACAGGATGTTATTGGTGGGTATTATCATTTAATCATTTCTTCTCTTCTCGTGATAAAACATTCAAGATACAAGTTGGCTTTACAAACGGCGTGTCAATGAACGACATTATAATATAAATCGAATCATTTTTTATAATTTTTTACGATTTTTTTTAATGTTTTTAAAATTTTTACAATATTTTACAATTTTATAATTTTATAATTTTTTGATTTTATTTATTACCAACTACAGGAGTGTTTTAAGAAGTAGGAAAATTACAATAGATACGAACAATGAGAAAAAAATTCCAAGTCAGTTTCTTTAGCATTATTTAAAATAATAAAAATAATAATTTAGAATGACCTATATCTTTAGACACTCAATATTTTATGTTGATAGTTGTGGCTGACTTCCAATCTTCCTGTATATTCCTAGTTGCCTGAGCTAGTTCTTTTATATCAAAAAATGTTTTTCTCTATATAAAACCATAGTAAATGTAACTGGTAAGCCAATTTCTCTCTTTTTTTAAATCTAATCATCCTGGCCTATAGTTTATGATGCACTATTTGCTAAACTAATGTTCAACTCTATAGATCTAATTTAATGTATAATGTGTAAGTGCTGCTGAGCTCACAAAATTATACTTCACCACACGATTATGGGAAAAATGTTGTTCACAACATATGCGGAAAGTGCGCACTAGTTAGTCACTTCTCCAATTTATTACATGCTCTTCGCATTGTGATGACAATGTAACAATTTATGCTGTAACAATTTATGCTGATTATTGATTGAAAAAGCGCTTAAGCAGTTTATTGTTCAGTCTAAAGCTGAATATCAAACTTATAATAAACCCTTGTTAAGCTCTTATTCACCCAAAAGTGGAGAATTTAAACAGCTATTACTGGACATTATGGCTGCCAGTCATGACTGAAGGATAGCTTCTTCAGCTCTTATTCAGTCGTAGTTCTGCCTTTATGCAGATTGTGTAGCTGATTTAAATTGCTGTCAAAGCTTCTATGCTGCTCTTGTTCAGTTCACCTTCAAAGCAAAAACAAATATGCATTATACATTTTTTTTTATTTCTGAATTTTATATTATTTACCTCAGCTACATGCTATTATAATTGAATTTACAAATATTTTTACTTACCTTTTTTTCTTCCTTCCTTCGGTGGGGATTGAACCGGGAAGCCGTGGATTATCATTTAACAATCGATTCATCTTTAGCCTCTGAACCAAACGAACACATGCTAAATGTTTGCGAATAATGGTATTTGTCAATCTACATAATACATGATACAGAAATATCAGCGATTATGTGTTTATTAAAAAAATCTAACTAATTGGAAAACAGCTCTCAATTTAATATTTGAAAAATTTAATAGACGTGATGGAGAGCCCCCATTAAAAAAAGTCCAAGTTATGCCAAGTTCCACTGCTACATAAACATATTTATATCATGTATTAATAGAAGTACCGAACGTTCAATTAAACTTGATTGAACCTGATGATGAACGGCCACCAGCAAGACCAAGCAACATTATTAGAGCAATCGATGTCTCAAGCATCATCAAGCAGCATTATAAATGCAAATGATGTAATGAATGCAAGCTTTATAAATCTGCCAGTCAAAAACATAACCTAAAAATCGCTGAAGGATATATACGACTGCATGCATAAATTCTCATTTCAGCGAATATCAAATGGCTGAAGTAGTATATATTTCAGTATCTATTTTTTGTTCACAGACAACGTATATCTGAACAATATTTTCAAAATGGGCTGAACTAGAAATTCTTCAGTCTGTGTTAATAAAAGCTGAACAGTGGCTCTTAACTTTACTGAAGAAGGGTTTATTCAGTGCATACTAAGCTGACTATGAATAGCTGAGCTACAGCTAATCAGATTTCTGTAAAAGCGCTTAACCAGCTCATGTTCAGCCATTTTTAAATAGCTGAACAATGAAATATTTGATGAGCAGAAAAACGCTTTTTCAGCCTGTATTCAGCTAGTAATAAAAGGCTGAACAACACCGGATTAAGTAAGCTAAAGAAATGCTTATTCAACCCAAGTTCAGCTACATAAGCATATTGCTGAACAATATCTACTAAGTTGGCTGAAGAGGCACTTATTCAGTATGTAGTTCAGCTTTATGGATGCTGCTGTATAATGGCATCTATATTGTCTGATTCGGCGCTTATTCAAGTTAGTAGCTTAATCAGTCTTTAACACCAATCAACTACTAATCAGCTTATTGTCTGAACAGGCCCAATAAATCAGCGTTCATTGTTAATTGGGTAGGACAATAACTATTGTCATAAGGGTAAGCAGATATATGTTGAAATTATAGAGCTAAAAACATTCACAATTATATCACTTCTACACTTCTACCCTTCATGTTTATTTAATTACGTAATATTTATTACTTGCAACGTTTATGGAATATTTAGATGGTCAGTGACTCGCTGTTGGAAGTCTCGCGTAAGATTTGTGTATGGACAGCTATATTTAGCCTTTCATTAATCCGTTAAAAATAACGAACTTCAAGATTCCTAGACGGTTTACTGCACACATTGTGTGTAGCGGTTAGTGAAACTGGTTTGGAAGAATTAAAAACTCAAACAGATTAATATATTTATTAAAACATAATTATTAATAGTCATCAAGTGATTGTGAAGATTATTATTAGTGTCGTATTTTTAATAGAGTGAATATTAAGAAAAGTGTAACGAAAACAATGAGGGCCATCTTTAGATGAATTTTATGAATAATGTTATTCATTGCATTGAATGTATATGCAAGGGTGTCAACAGAGTAAACTGAAATATTATTATGGGCCATCCGTCGTCATTCAGTTTTTTATTAAAATTTTTGGTAAATTAGTAAAATAACTGTTCCACGTTAAAACAGCTCCAAATTTGTTCCTATCATTATTTACCACTTGTAGGTATGTAATATCCCAAGTAATATTAAGGAGGCGCATGGCTTTGGACCTCCTAAAAGAGTATTAAATAATAGAAATGACAATAAATCATTGAATTCACCCTTCCCATTCTTGTGAAACCACATCTATGCACTTATCTTTCCCCTTTTTGAAAAATATGCACACTTTTGTAACGTGCACTTGATAGCCCTATAAAGATTAGAAATAAAATTCACGAAAAGGAAGTGCAGTTCTTAGATTTTATAAGGTGGCTTTTGTCCTATTCCACTGCGACCTTTTCAGATCTATTGTGGTCCTCTAAACTCTAGATTACATTCTCCAGCCTGACTCTTTTTAAAAAGTCTATTAGTGAAGAGACTGAACCTTTCATATAGCTCTCTGCCAATGGCTTTTCTTCGCCTAATTCAAAAAACCGCACTCTTGCCAGGCTATCGCTCTGACATAGAATGTGTTCTGCCATTTCTTCTTCTAGGTCAGAGGTGTCCAAACTACGACCCGCGGGCCAAACCCGGCCCGGCAGGCGATTTTATCCGGCCCGCTAAGGATTTTGAAAAATATGAAAAAATGCAGATGTCGTGACACACGTAAATAACTTGAATTTAAAACTCCAAGGTAAAAACCACTTAATTTGTGATTTATTCGAGCAAATCAAAGCATTCAAAGCCAAGCTGATATAATATTGCTCGAAAGTCATATTAATGAATGTAATTTTTCCCATTTCACGTGCTGTGAAAAATTTAGTACAGAAACTGACGAAAGATTTCCCACCATATTTACAGTAAAAGTAAAGTCAGTTTCAAATGGAAATAATTGATCTTCAAGCTAGCGATCAAATAAGAACAAATACAAGGAAGGAAACTTGATCGATTTTTACAAATTTTTGGACGCAAAAGAGTGTCCAAATTTAAAGCAATTGGCTGGTAAATTTATTTCTACCTATATGTGCGAACAAACTTTTTCCAGGATGAAGTATCTGAATTCTAAATATAGGGCAAATTTATCGGATGATCATTTGCAATCATTGCTAATAATTGGTGTTTCCGATTTGAATCCCAACTTTGAGAAACTATCCAGGAAAAACCCAGTTCCACCATTCCCATTAAAAATTGCATGAAATAATTTAGACATGTTTGTTTAGTATTGTTATATCTGTAATTTACTATAAAAAATAAAATTCAATGCTGCTTTACTTGTAATAAGGATTTTTAATTCACATATTTACAATGCTTGGCCCCCGCTAATGAATTTAAATACCAAACTGGCCCTCGCAGCAAAAAGTTTGGACGCCTCTGTTCTAGGTGACAAAACCTGCACATATCTTCGTTTGTCAATCCCATCAGATTTAAATGCCTATTGAGCTTACAATGCACCGTTAGCAGACCCACTACAGCTTTGACACTATTCCTATCTTTGGCCATCGGATCTGCAGTAAATTTTTTGCGAGTGTTCTAATACGAACTGTTTCTCTTCTCTTCTCTCTGTCCTGGTGAGTTCCTCCACCATTCCAGAGATTTGTGGGCGACCCAATTCTTTGTTTCCATTGTTGTTATGGTTTTTGCAACGCCGCACAAGGGTTCCGGCCCAATGAATGGCATTGATGAGCCTTGTTTGGCCATTTCATCCGCTTTTTTAGTGTAGTTCTTAGTTAAACATGAAATTCTAATAATCCTTCCCACTTAATGAATGCCTAGAAAATATTACATATAAAATCCCTATTTACTATTCAAAAGCTGTGTTTTTAAAGTAAATAACATTTTTAGCGTTGATTCATTGTAGATATAATAAAAAATATACATATTCATAATAATATGCGGAAATTGGAAAGTTGGTTTACCACTACCTTTTTCCGTAATTTGTTATATTTAACGATATTTGAATAAATGCGGTTTTTAAGATTGATTAAAATTATGTTTGTCGAAATCACTACCCTAGTATAATTCAAGACGGTCCCTCACATACTCTCCATCATCAGTTCCCTTCTATCACTCCTAACTCTCACATGCCATATCAAGTCCTCTTTCGTAATCATGCTCTCCACTACGCTACTCACCTCAATCCATTACTCCTCGCCCCGCAACATTATCTCCACCATGTTCTCCCAATACACCGCCTCCTCTAGTTTGTTTTCCTTCTTCCTTCTTCAGAACTTCCTCGTTCTGAAGAAGCATCTGGACACATGTCCCACATCATCCTTCACTTCACACCTCTCGCTCACTACAGTTTCTCTTTTCCCAATCTTGTGGAGGTACCCTATATACTCTCGACCCATGTCCAGTGAGCACTTGCGCTAACGATACCTAGAGCAGTTCTATCGCCAGTTGGAACGAACCATTTGTGAAGAACATTCGATTCAAGGTCATTTAAAAAATTCAAGAGCTTTTTCCGAACAGTTTCCGAACTATTTCCGAGTTTAAGTGGCCTTTTTCGGAAACTCGAAAAATTTGGCAACAGCTCACTGTTTTGAGATGACAAAAATGGCTGTATGTCGCTTTCTCCCTTTCGATTTTTGAGACAAATTTCGTATTATTTAAAATTAAAATCAGGATTAACAGAATTAAATTTAAGTCAAATTATCACAATGACAGTTTCTTAACAATTTGTCATCTCAAAACAACGCTCTGTTTCATATGTTTTACGCGAGAAGGCCCGATGTATACCTACGTTAGTTCGGAAGCTAGGGGACACTGAAAGACACAATATTCTGGGAAAGACCTTTGACCTAATGCCTCTAACCAACAGTAAACTACGACCTGCCTTATACCGTCCTAATTCCAAATAGAAATGAATGGGTCCTCCGTAAGGATGAACTATTAAGAGCAGACAGCTGTTGGTACACATACGGCTCAAAAACACCCTCAGGCTCTGGTGCAGGTGTTTACGGGCGCAGGCCTAGGACAGAAATTTCAACCTCTCTAGGATCCTATGCAACCGTTTTTCAGGCGGTAATTTACGCCATTGTTTCATTTGTGGAGAGATTGGAGCAAGCCAATCTCATACATAGAACAATAAAAATTTTCTCGGACAGCCAAGCGGCTTTGAAAGCACTTAGCCTCTCATCGTGTAACGTCAAAATTAATTTTAGACTGCCAAAAAAGACTCCTCAATAGGAGAACTCAAGCTCGAGTTTACTCGAGAGCACTAAGCCTAAAGATTAAGTGGGGAATGGGAAACAATACCAGCGTGGCTCAAACAGAACTGGCTGGTAACTCTTGCCACAAAAGAACTAACCAGAAGAGGAATTGCTGGCAAAAACATAACAATCTGCACTGATAGTAGACAAGCCCTATTAGCCTTGAACAGACAACGTGTTATATCGAGGCTAGTACTAGACTGCCACCAAGATTTAGCTGACGCCTCGGCAGATAACAATATTATCCTGAGGTGGGTTAAAGGGCACGACAGGAGCAAAGGAAATCGCATTGCCGATTCTTTAGCAAGGGAAGCCGCTGGACTGAAAATTCTAGGACCCAGTGACACCTACGGCCTAACGACTTCGACAATTGCAGAACTAGCCAAACGTTACACCCATGCTCAATCCCTTAAGAGATGGGATGGAATCAAAGGATGCAGTCTTGCCAGGATCACCCTGGGCGACCCTGGGAAGCTGGCGCCGAAGAAATATTTGGCGATGACCAGGAAAAACCTACGTTTAACAGTAGGATTGGCCACTGTCAACTATGGAAACACCTCCATAATATAGTAAACACACCTCTATGCAGGATGTGTGAACAGGAAGATGAAACTGTCAGGCATGTCTTATGCGAGTGTCCGGAGTTATCGTCAATAAGAGAGTGTGTGTTCGGTGAGTCTTGGCCTACACCTTCCGATATAAAGGAGATGTCTCCCAGTGACCTGTCCACCTTCCTGAGAAGGACAGGATGGACAATTACCTAGGAGGACAACTCCTCGGGAGAATGTACAATGGGTCACATGTGGCCTAAGTGCTGTGAGCCTACACTCACCCTCCCTACTCTACAAATACAGATACAGATAGGAGAACTCAATAAAGTATTGCTGGTTTGGATCCCTGGCCACTCTGGCATGGAAGGAAACGAGAAGGCAGACTCTCTTGTAAAGGAGGGTGCCGCACGTGTTTCTATCGGACCAGAACCTACAATTGGCATCGCAATATGTTTTGTCAAACAAACACTAAATACCTGGACAGTAAGAAGAGCTTTAGACTTCTGGCATAATTTACCAGGATTGGTTCATTCAAATGCTTTTATACATCCTTCGAAGAATGTCTCCAAACAAATGTTAGACTATGGCAGGGATGACCTACGTTGTCTAACATGCTTTTTAACCGGCCACTGTCATCTGAATAATCATATGCTAAAACTTGGACTGTCGGAAGATCCGACTCATATCCGACTTGCCGCCTTTGTCTGGATGATGATGTAACAGCAGAGCATATTATTTGTGCCTGCCCCGCCGCGGCTCGAATCAAGTATCTGATGTTTGGAAGGGTCTCTCTCTCGACCTCGAACCTAAAATATCATTCACCAAATAAACTAATCGGCTTTGAAGAAGCTGAATTTGTTTGGTGGAATCTGAATACGTGTGAGCTACAATAGACTCTTGCGAGTCGCAGTGGAGGGCCTCACCACACACCTAACCTAACCTAACCTAGTCCGGAAGCAGCTCTAGAATTTTAGAGGGTTGGTTTGCGACGAAAGTCATAACATCATAGAGTAGAAAATGCTGAATGAAATGGATGAAAAAAAAACTTGATTTTTAGAAACTTGAGACTAACTTATTGGAAATATTAAGGAACTCTTATTTAAGGATATATTTTCTTGGACTATATTAAAGACCCATCTCTAATTATTCTGAATACCTCTATGCTAATTCCTCCCACATACTTATAGGTATAAATGAATATTTGGCAAACTTCATATATCTATATTTGCTGTGGGCATGTTCCATCTAATTTACAGGGCATATCCACCAACTGACAAGTTGACACTAATGACAGTCGTCCTGAGAATAAAAAAATATAATATAGATTATTATTCTTATAAAATGAATAAACATCACGGCGGAGTGTATTGTATATACAGAGACTGTCCAAATAAATTTTATTCGGAAAGAAAAATAAAGTTCTTTCGATTTCTAAGAGATGGGAGTATATTTATAATTTAATATCCCGGCCTATGATAAAAGAAATTTTAAAGTTTTTGATATTAACTTTGGTGCTACAAATTATTATCCTGCATAGGTGTATATTGTATTCCCTTTGATAATAAATAAATTAAGAACAATTTGTACTTTAAAATTTAATTTGGTTGATTTTTGTAACTATTTGTGTTTCCTAAAAATGTATTTATTAATTAATCTCCCAAGACTAATGACTATATTTATAAAAAATCATAGGAATGTACATATAGGTATTTAATAAATACATAAATATATATTCGATTATGATTATTGTTTTAATTCATGGCGCAGTTTTAAAGATTTAGTGGAAACTTCCAAAAAACTAGATCCGGCACTGGAAATTGTCATTGTCCCTGAGTCAACAGTGCAAATTGGTAAGAAATTCAGGAAATATTTTAAACTGGCAACATCGCGGCCATACCGAGTTAAAGGTCCAAGGTCATTGACGACGGAGCTGAAAATCGTTTTATGTTTTACCGGTATTCATATCTGTTCTCTTTATAATCTGTGACGTGACGTCATTTAGAACTCGGACTAAAAATTTGGTATGCCCGGTGTAAACGTACCTACCGTATTACCTACTACAACCTCATATAGGTATCCTGGCAATATAGAAGTCAAGCAGAATTCAAATTTGAAGTAAAACACAGGATATACGTTCTGGAACACTCTGTACAATTGAGACTTATTTCCAAAAATGTGCCTTTAGGCCTACGATCGCTAAAAATTTTATTCAAATATCTTCCAGGATGTACAATATATTGCACTTTATCGCACTATTGAATCTCCCTGTATAATTGAAATTTCAAACATGATAGTTATGTAAGTGCCAATATATTTTTATTAAATTATTATATAATATAATATATATTATATTATAATCCTATTATTTCACATTATTTTTATACATTTTATTATTGCTAGTTTATTACATCAAAAAAATATTATTTTACCGATATTTATTTTGTAATATTTGATTCATTTGTGATCTCATCAATGATTCACAGACAAGTGAATTATTTTATTTTTCTATTATCGATTTATTTTTATTCAAGTTCGGATCAATAGGTCCAAACAATGCAGGTGAATTCGACATTATTATGTAATATATAACTCCCACATTACGAAAACGGTAGGTTCACAAAAAAAAAACACCAAATATTCACTCACGTGTAGGTCGAATTTTATTGGAAATTTCATCAACAAACACGCACAAAGAATGTTGTATTCAGAGACGTATCAGGATAATCTGTTTTGAAAAATAATTAATAATAATTAAATAAAAATTATGATGTATGATTTAGAGATTTACAGGGTGGTCCGTAAGTAATGGTCCAGAGTGAAATGGAAGATTCTTCTCCTTAAAATATTACAATCTGACGCAACTTCTTCCAATAAAATATTGATAATAAGAAAGATACAGGGTGGCAAAGTTGAAATGTCAAACATGTTTTTTCTCCGTAAATTGGAAGATTTTGGATATACAAATGTGAACATTTGAATATAGGGGTTTTAGTGCCTGAGAAATCATAATATGTTATCCGTTTCGATGTATTATCTAGGGGACACGAGAAAAGCTATGCTGTTGGTGTAACTGTGCAACTAATTTATTTATCGTTAACGGTATCCCTCTATTTATTGGAAAATATTAAAACTGCATCTTTTTTGCGACAAAAGGTTATACCTATCATTGGTCTCAAAAGTTACTGGTTTTCCAGATATTCGCATTTTTAATCTCACCTTTATAATTTTCATTCCATTTTTTAGCACAAAAATAATAATTTTAGTATAGGCACTGATGTCGGCAAATCTATTATCAGCTATCCCAACTAGCAAAATGGAATTCTAAGAGGACTGAATTGTTGTATTACAGTCGAATAGCGTTGTTTTAAGGACTTTTTATTTCTATTAAGCCTTTTGTTGCGATAATTTTGTTTTTTAAAGAAAATTGTTGTATTAAATGAATCTATAGTGACTTTTACAATATATGCTATAACGCATTATACGATCATTTCTTTTAAAATGATATAATACCTTATAAGCAAGTTTATACAATATCAAAAATATCATTTTATGAGACTTTTATACCTATTGTATAAGAGTTCTAAAATATACTATATAACTAACATAGTTACTTGAGTTTGTCTTATTGAAGCTGTGTAATGATGTATAATAAATATTGTATAGCATTCAATTGCGTTGCATTATAAAACACTTTTTAGTTGTATAGTGCCTAAATATTCTTCGTTATAAAGATATTGTTTAAGGCATTTCTTTGGGATAAAATTGTTGTTTCATAAATCGCCATGTTTAAATAAGCAATTCTTGTACTTCTATCGCCGCCATTATGAGCAATTGAGTTGGAAACATGAAACTATATTGAAAATGTGACTTTATCATTATTTAGAGAATTATATTGTGAAAGAATATCCATATGAAGTGATAAAGTATTAATAATAATAAAAAAGTATTTTAGGACATTCTATTTTATTATTTTTTTCAAGTATCTACTTGAAACTCGAGGAAACTTAACCAGAATTTAAGCGCTTCATTTTCTTGCCATATATATACTTATAATCTATCAGTAAAATTTGCGCGCATCAAAATTTGTGCTATTAAACCACAGTAAATGAACGAACTATATACTGTGATTAAACCATCCAAAAAAAATTATAATTTTTACTATCGATGTCCGCCCAAGCGGCCCAAGTCGTTTTGATAAGTCTCCATTTCTACAAATGAAATGTATCATGCACGTTCAAGTTGAAATATAATTTGGTTCTGATATTCTTCACTAAACAATGAAATGCTCTTATAAACTGCTACATGACAAAATGTTTCCATTGTGCTCGAAATAACAGCATTATAAAAAAATATATTGCATTATACAATCATTTTGTGAGACCTTCATAGTGCCGCTTCAATCCCATTTTATAGATGTGACTACATGACATACTATTAAATAATTTTATAGTAGCTGTATAAATGATTATAAAACAGATTAAGAGTTGTATAAATGTGTATTAAACAGTCATATAAGAGTTGTATAAACTTTTAATAGAACTGTTATACAACCGAACAGTTGTATAAAAATGGGCCCTTTTTAGTTGTATAAGGATCATTTAATTGTTTTGTAGACCGTTATAAGAATTTTAGTATCCTATTAGACATATTTTGTAGCTGTTTATACAAACCTTATAGAATTTAAATTGCTACTTGGGATAATATAGTAAGAACATTGATAATTTGCAATATATTTTTTATTATCAATATTTTATTAAAGGAAGTTGCGTCTGATTGTAATATTTTTATACCAAGAATCTTCCATTTTACTTTGGTTCATTACTTACGGACCACCCTGTATATCTATTATATTGATTTTAATTTATTTTATACCGTGGGATAAAATTATACGCTCACTAGGGCTAATTACTATTGATTTATTGAAGAAACACTTACACACTATAATAAACATAATTTATATACACACTACTTGATGTCTACTAATTTATCTACACTCGGTATAATAATTGTCCTAATTTATCTTCAACACTATTTATATTCACTTTCTGTTCACTCACTGTATACTGACACTGTTTACCGATTCACTGTATACTGAACAACTCCTTGATTCACTCAAAAACCCGCGTATATATAGTCCCTCGAATCTCTAGACCATTCGCGATAAACCATTGTATGGCCTGGTACATTTCCAGAACAGTATGGATATTACCTGCGAAAGAACCTTTCTAGAAAGGTCGCATTCATCGTTTGCGACAGGACCGGCTGCGGAATTAGTAAGTTCGTAACAATATTTTTAGTTGTATTTAACGTGCTCCAGTCAAAGCTCTTTTCAGGTCGTAGTTCAAAATATTAATAAAATTGTCCACAAAATTATTCAAATTGAGTTATATTGTTACATTTGACAAATTACATTGCATTGTCTTTATGTGAAAAAAATATCTATTTAAATTTTAATATGAAGAATTCGTAGGTATTGTTTATAATTGTTCTTATTTTTATTACATTATATTATGTTACACCCACCCATTTTAAATTCAACACAATTTTTTTTAAATTTCCAAAATGTTATTAAATTTTTTTCAACGTATAACTCCACACTATTGTAGTTGAATTTTCATTTCGGATTTGAATAGTTTTAGATTTAATAAAATAATTTCATAAATCGAAAAATTATCCCCAGAAAACTTCTTTCTCTCATTACCTTTATTCATACCATGAAGTTATTTGTCAATAATTTTTCCTCTTATTCTGTTGACAATTTATAAATTCAACTGTGATTTTAACATTTTCTTTTCTGCTTCAATCACATCCCATTCTTTCTAATTTCAGTTAATAATAAGCAAAGCAAAGAGCCCTCCAGCCCCCTAAAGTGTTTAAGTAATACCTGTACGACGTACGTCCCTTTCGTTCGTTCGGACGGGCACATAATCTCATTCAGCTTATTAATCACAGTCTATTTTGTACAAATGAAGATTCATTCATTACAATTAGTCATTATTGTTTATCAGACTTAAATAAATTGTGAACAGTTCTCAAATATCAACAAATTACTATTTCAATTCTTGACATCTTTTTTAAATATTGATATTTTAATGACAAAGAATTGTCAATTCCTAGATATATTTCTTGGTATATTGATACAGTCAAATAAACAAATATTATTAGTTCCAGTATCGATAATAAAGTAAGAATTTTAAGATAAATTTGTATCCCGGAAATGGTCCTTATCTTTTGTGGTATTGTGAAAAATAAAAATATAAAATCCCCATTTTATTCACCAAAAATTGGAAATTCCCGAAAAATGATTAATTGAAGACACTGAACTTTAAAATTAGTAATTTATACCGAGTATTCTTTAAATGTATACCCAATTATTTTTTGTGTAGCAAAGTAAACGGTAAATAAAAAAGAAAACGATTAACAGAGATCTCCACAGGCGTAGCCAGGTTTTAGTATCGAGGGGGGTTCAAGAAAATAAAACGATTAAAATTACATAAAATCACCCTCCTCTTCGAAAGAATTGGAGGAGCAGCAACAATCACAAGCCCTCCAATATAAAACTGGTACTTAACGCTTTGATGCTTTGAATCTGAATGCAAATGCCAACCTGAACGTGTGCTGGAATGATCACTACCCTACTAGTGTGTAAAGAGCTTAACAAAAAAAAAACCGAATATACACTGACGGCAAAATTGAAAAAATTTCCTTGTTTTAACAGTGTGGTAATATGGTCACAGTCCTGCAATCTTAAAAAATAATTTAATTAACTTATAATGATCAGAAAGGATGATTCTTTAATTGGTGTTTTCTTTTTAATACAAACATTCATTTAATTACCACATTGTGTTTAATGCTCTTCAGTTCTACACATGTTTAATTACTTCACAAAATACGGGCATTAAATTAACTAAAAACACTACTACTTCTGTAATACTTCCTTTCTGCCTTCAAGATAATCGATTTTTGTAAAGGTCGACGAAAAAATTTAATGCACTGCTCCAAATACAAGTGTCTTACCTGTTGGCGCTAGTTTTCGCAGTTGAAAAGCATACTCCTACCGAAATATTAGCAAAAATTATGGAAGATTTTGCTTAGATACAATATGAATAAAAATGGAGACGACTAAAAAAGAGACAAGTATCACTAGCATAATGCTCACGAGAATGACACGTATATTTAATAATATAATAATATAAGTTAATAGTTGTTCGTTGTTTGATAACACCGGTCAACAAAAAAAATATTTTTTCTTGGGTTTCTGTTCACATGCTTAAATTCTGATTCTAGACATTTAAATGTAGTTCGTAAAGTTTGCTTTGAACTGATTTACAATGATGAGTATAACTTAATTTAATTTAATACGAAGAAGATTCACTTTTAGACATTAATTTCTTGTTATTTTATATCTAAATGATATTGTTTATAACAAATCTTCAATAAAAAAGACTCTTGTATCCGAAAAAATGTTTTCTAATTATAATTTACAGTGGAAGTGTGAGAAAAATATAAAAATCAGTAATTTTTGCCGAAAAATTGAAAAATCGCTCTAGTTTCTACAAAAGCAAACTTTAATCGAAAAATTTTTTTTCTACTACCGTGTGTAAAGTACGTACTTTAGACACATTTTCGAGTGCGTAAAACTTTATTTTACGCACTAGTGCGTAAAGAGTTTTACTTTACGCACTAGTGCGTAAAGAAAAAATTCCAATATGTATGTAGTTATAGATATCTAGTCTTATAAAAATATAGGTATAATAAATGGATATTAAATCTAAGTTTTTTTCATAAATTGGAGATAGAAACCTATAGAATTCGGTAAAGTAACCTAATAATTATTGTTAAATAATTATTGAGTACCGGAAATAATACGGTATAAGTTGGCGGTGAGTGACTGACATTTCTTTGTGAATTGAATCTGACATTTAAAATTTAAATTGAGATCTTCCGACTATACCTAGAGTAAGCAATTGTATTTTATATTCAGGAATTGAATATTTTTAGAAAACTATGATGTTATTTTAGATTATTATAAAAAGACTCTTCTAAAGAAAAATTTAACTTACTTTACGCACTAGTGCGTAAAGTATGTTTCTTTACGCACTAGTGCGTGAAGTAAATTACTATTAAACTTTTGTATTTCAATTAAATATTCGCTAGTAGAAAAAATATTGTATGCAATTTGTGTGTAAAGACCTTTTTTTCGACTCATGTGATTGTCGCATTCGCCTGCGGCTCATGCGACAATATTCACATTCGTCAAAAAAAAGGCTACTTTACACACTAGTTACATAAATAACTATTTTCCCTATTTCTGTCGTAGGAGAAACCAAAATTTAACATGTTGCAGTCAGACCCAAAAATCGTGTTGACCAGTGTAATTTCGTTATCAACTGTCAACTGTCAACTGTCGTGGACATGCCCTATTGCTAGGCAACAGTTTCTCATTAAACAACCCAAATTCACCCGATAAAATACAAACATCTTGTGTTATTATAAGTGAAAATACCATTTGCTGCTCTCATAGTGACAGCTGCACAATAGCATACGCAATTTTTTATACATAAATTAATAACCACATCATCGAAAAGTTGGTTTAAAAAGATTTATTCAAAAACTTCCTGTATATTTATAAAAATGAGTCTGTAAATTCGTTAACAAGCGACTTTCACCACTTGACCATTTGTAGCGCACTCTAATTCTGAGATCTCACCGAGTCACATGTGTACGTTTTTAGTAAAAATCGTATTAAGATTGGATTTTCTATTTATAGAATGTCGATTTCTTGTATAACCAAACAAGTAAACCATATATTACCCGGTTAAGGTAAAAAAATCGCCATTACGGTGTTGGCAACAAAAGAATCTGACCAAATATGTACAACTGTGGCGTACACATATCTAGAACATCAAGGGCAATCGACAAACATTAAATGTGTGTTTGTTATAAAAGTGCTTGGAACGACAGGTGGACG
This sequence comes from Galerucella tenella, assembly GCA_910591685.1. Classification (NCBI taxonomy): domain Eukaryota; kingdom Metazoa; phylum Arthropoda; class Insecta; order Coleoptera; family Chrysomelidae; genus Galerucella; species Galerucella tenella. Next base: position 10,382 of record CAJUYH010004246.1, on the reverse strand, counting down.
AATATATCCGAAGTTTAGATGGGCCTTGTAAAAATACATATGCCCTTTCTTGTATAATTGTTTAAAAAGGTAAAAATTGACAAATATTGTAAATTAACGTTACAGAGTTGTTATTTTATAGAACATTCGTTAACTCTCGCCGTAGGGCGTTAATGAATCAAAAATTGAATGGTATTCTTAATTTATTTTAAAATTTGGAGAAATCAAAGCCAGCTCTCATGGAGTTGTTACCTGTGGAATTTAGATATGTTACGGTAAAAGTAGATGTTGCGGCAAATGAACACATTTTCCGGTAAATGTGCACGTCTGCCTCCTCGTTTGGGTAATGTGCGTTCAACTAACATTTACAATGTCAAAGAAGAGAAATGTACATGGAATTCACAATAACCATGTTTTTTTGGTAGGTAAATGTGAGTAAATGTTAGCAAAAGGGGAAGGAAATATAGTCATTACATTCTCCCTTCCCCTTTAAAAGATGTAATGAACATTAAGTTATCCAAGAAGGGAGAGGGAATATAATCATTGGAATTACCCTTCCCCTTCTTGATTAACTTGATATGCGCGTTACAAAGTATTGAATGCATTCACCCTTCCCATTTTTGAAAAATATCCAATACTTTGTAGCACGCATATCAAGTGATTCAAGAAAAGGGGAATGGCTAATCCAATGATTATATTCCCTTTCCCTTCTTGAATAACCTAGTGTGAATTACAATGCATTCATCAGTAAAGCAGTGTGATCAACAATTCTGGAAATATATTTACTATAAGTATTTTTTTAGTGCAACAACATTTTTAATTTATTTGTATTCCAACTTTTCTCAAAACATGAAGGTAAGAGTATACATTTACCAAAACGTGAAGGCAGGAGTACACATTTGCCGGGAAATGTACATATATTATATTCAGTTCACATATACCTAGCTTTTTGGGAAATTACACATTTTACGGTAAAAGTGTACATTTCCCACGAGTGTACATTCACCGTAGCAGATATAAAGTTCAAATTGAGAATTAGCTAGCGTTTAACAATTGTCATCAGCCTAGTGATTTAAAATAGTGTTATAATAACCAAGTGTTAAAAACGTTCCTTTAGCTACGTGTTTCCCGAGCTTATGAAACGAGTGACTAAAGATGTTTTTGACAATAGATACTTAATACTATTTTCTACGCCCGCACTTTAAACACTAGTGTTTAAAGTGACGTTTTGTCAAACCCGTGTTTTAGATGCGGTTTTAGTGACGTAGAAAATAGTACCTACACCAAGGGGGTGAAGACTATTATTATTGACCGAGCACCATAATTATTATATATTATAAGGTGCGAGGCTTATAAATGTCTTCACCACAATTTTTTCACTACTAGCCAAATTTAAGACAAACATTAAAAATAATTCACTAACGCACCACGAGAAGCGTTTACCCGGTCGTCTGACTGACAAATACACTGTCAGTTTTCGATATATTCTGAACTTACTCGTTATGTCATCAGTCATTTTTGATTGAGCGCGAATTTTAAACTAATAACATTTTTATTCAAATAATTTTATCTTGATAGGTAATTTCAAGCAACAAATATGTCAAAGACAATCTCCTGTGTATAGAAAATTATGTTGCACACGTTTTTGTTAAACAACTATCCCTGACTTCTCAAAATAATTGAATTTGTTCATTATTGACCTAGGTTAATAATAGACACAATTATTAACCACCAATAAAAAATTAAACTTCTCAGTTGGCAAGAAGAAGCAATAATTGTCAACTTCACAGCTAGTAGTAGAAAAAATATATATTATACTGATTGTAACCAAAAAAATTTCATATAATTATTTCCATTCCAAACATCCGCCACTGGTATTAGTAAATGCATCAGAGCTTCTTGGTCAATAACAACACCTTATATTACTGAATGCCACGTTCAATTTGGAGTAACTGACACTGCCATCAGTGAAAGAGTAGTGGTAATCAGTTAAAATGCATCGCCAAATATGGAAACAGTTTTTGGTATGGCCATGACCCTGATAAGAGAACTTTATAGTCCAATGATTCACATTCACACGCATTTTTAGTTATTTCAAGTTCAATTTTGTTTACAGGATTTTAGGTTCCACTCTATCGGGCTCGTAAATTTTTGATTAGCTCGAAAATTGGAACACGCATTTAATTAAATTGTGTACGTTGGGAACGGTAATTTAATGAAATAGGAATGGTTTATTTATTCAACTTTTTTGTTTACGTAAGTAAAGTATGTTCATACCTTTAGTGAAGTGACTAAAACTGTTGCTGTACCAATAAAATGTGAGAGGGAATTTTAAGAATGGAATGGACCGAGTTTGACTTCCCAGTCCCACTAAACATTGAAATTTATGGACGGTGAATAAACTAGCTATATTGTTAGTTTGTGCCAGATATAAATACATTTAAACTTTGTGTGAATTGAAGATTTAGGATGTGAGTGGGTGATTCTATCTCACAGAGTAATTCAGGTTTGCCTGTTATTTGATTTGAAAAGTTATTAGATTACTTATAATGAAGTAAAAAAGACCGTGAATTGACTTTTTTTGCTAGAAGGTTCCGATCAGGTCGATAAAGAGAATTTGGGCATCAGAAATCGAATGAGCATATTCGGGGAGACGAAATCGCCCGGGAAATAGTGAAAATCGCCGAAAAACTGTTCGGAATTAATGTTTGTTGCCAAATGTATCCTCGCCCGTGGAAATTCATCCAGTATTTGAGAGTTTTCCTACTGTTTAAGAAGCAGCTTGAAAAATGCCCAGGACAATACAGATAGTGTCTACAAGGTTTTTCATATTATTCATGATTATTAAATTATTTTTTTTTTCATTTATCACTTTTTCCATTTATTTTCAAAAGAAACTTGTTATGCCTAATAAAATTAATAAAAGTTTTCAAACATCATTTAGGTCAGGGGCGTACCAACACAATTCTATTAAGGAATTGGCCGAGAGACGACCTCGTAAATAAATAAGGTTATTTAATGAAATCTGAATTACTGTATATGTAGGTAGGTACTATTAGGAGATTCTAATTTAAACATTTTGGAAAAGTCGTTTAGATTACCCACCAATTTTATTCTTTCACAATATTGTTGAATGAGAGTACCTACTGTTTAACACGGCAAATAATTTTGTTTCAGGTATTTCGGTAATTCATATTCATACTCTATTTTGATAACAGCTGATGTATGTAAGTGTCGGGTTGGGCTTTAAAACAAAGTGCACAGTAAACAAGTAAATAACAATAATTAGATTATATTATTTTAAAAAATGGTGAGCAACAAAGAACTTATGTAAGGTTAGGCGTTGATTAAGGCATGAAATTTAAGAACTGAAGAAGAGGTGCTACCTTCTGATACTTAATTTGTAAATGTTTATCATGTTTCTTATGCTCTGTGGTCTCTTTAAGCCTAACTTGGAAACTAGATAAAGTCTTCATGGCATAAGCATTTTTTGTGAAAATACAGGTACCGCGAAGATTTTCTTTTGCTTGTAAAAACATATTAAACATGATTATGTATTATATGCATTACATTACTAATAAAGCGAAACTAGAAGCTGTTCAGCACAATTTATTAAAATATATTGCCTGCGTGTTTACCATCTTTATGATATTTTTGAGCTATTCCTGAACATCTCTACCCTAGAGATTCGCTTTTCAATATACTAAATGGAATATGTAATAGCATTGTCTAGGTAATAGTAATCCATCATCAAGCTCTGGTGCAGGTGAATATGGGCGCAGACCTAGGATAGAAATTTCAACCTCTCTAGGATCCTATGCAACCTTATTTCAAGCAGAAATTTAGAGATTGGAGCAAGCCAATCTCATACATAGCAATAAAAATTTTCTCGGACAGCAGCCAAGCTGCTTTGAAAGCACTTAGCTCTCACCGTGTAACTTTGAAATTGGTTTTAGACTGCCAAAAAAAGACTCTCCTCAATCGGAGAACTCAAAAAAGTATCTGATCTGGATCCCTGGCCATACTGGCATGGAAGGAAACGAGAAGGCAGACTCTTTTGCTAGGGAGGGTGCACGTGTTTCTATCGGACAAGCACCTACTATTGGCATCGCAATAAGTTTTGCCAAACAAACAGTAAATATTTGTGGTTAAGGTACTAGTTATTAAATTATGTGTTGGGTGTAAGTTGGTAACTCGACATTTAGGAATAATTTGGAAAATACCGATTTTGTTGGTAATAGTGGTGTCAAATATGACAATTATTAGATATTTATATTTGTAAAATTACCCGAACAAAAGGTTGGAGTTTTCAAAATGAGCGGAAAGAGAAAAAGATCAACAAATTTCTCTCAAAATGAAAAAATAATGTGTTTGAATTTAATAAAAAAGTACAAGCACATAATTCTAGGTAAGTAAGTAAACAGGAGCGTTAAACTGGAAGGATAATGAACAGGCCTGGACAAAAATTGAGAAGAAGTTCAATGCTCAATCAGATAGCTACAGATCTGTAGATGTTTCAAAACGATTCTTCACAAATTTACACATTTATTCTTAAGTTAACGCTATAATTTTCGATGATAAAAATGACAGAATATCAAAGTTTCAGAAATCATCCTGTAATTCACGATTAACCCGGTGAAATTCCTTTAATATTATTATATAATATATTAATTATTCTCTCCTCAACACTTTTCCAAAAATTCAGTTTCCTACTATGATTAGTTTCATAGTTATTAATTATTGACGAGTTGAAGGAACTTCGTTCACACGTACACCATTCATAATTCTACTTGTGGCCAAGATATTTCACAAATAGTGAAACGTGTGAATTTGGAGATCAAAATAAATGTAAAAGAGGGTGAATATTAGAGATAACAATCACATGAGATTTATGAATTTAATAATATAAGCTACAGATAATTAAGTGAGTAAGTAAGTACTTCAATGATTAGTTTTCAACTATAATAGGACCATGATCGATATTTTCAGGTGCTTATCTGTTTGCAGCATCAATGATACAGTTCAAAAGTACTGTAGATGGATATCATTGATTTTCCAGATATCTTGCATATCCAAGGAACCACAAAACACTCGCGACATGTGCACAAGTATGTTCTAGCCCCTAACTTGCAAGTACAATAATATCCAGTTATTGGATACTCTATGTCTATAGTCTTCGATATAATCTCCAAAGAGAAGAAACAAGTATACTAGAAGTGGACGAATTCATTGCTGAGCCTAATCTTGTACGATAACGGATTTTCTCAAGATTCAGGATTGCTACCAAATAGGAAACTGAATTTTTGGAAAAGTGTTGAGGAGAGAATGATGAATATATTAAATAATAATAAAGGAATTTCACCGGGTTAATCGTGAATTACAGGGTGATTTCTGAAACTTTGATATTCTGTCATTTTTATCATCGAACATTTTCATGATCACCCTATATATTCCAACGAGATCATGTTTATACGGTATCAGCTATCTTCGGAGGATGATAATTCACTTGAATATACAGGATGTGTACGAAAGAACCGGCCATATATTTCAATTTTTAAAATCACCCTGTACGAAATGTATGAATTATGATTAATGATGGAATGAAAATAGTATATTGCATGCCAAAATAATTTTATTAATATTTCATTATTACATCGAATTTTGAGACATTACTAAAATGTTTTTATTTCTCACTCTGTACATAATTATATAATCTGCACCATCTGAATGATATTATTTACTAATACTGATGTTTAGCTTGAACGCCCTGTATTTCAATATCTATCCATCAACGAACTTTGCGATTCTGCACGTTCAATCAGTACATGGAATACTACAATATACTAAAAATTCAGACAATTTCACCGAGAACCATTTAACCTATAAAAAGTGCGGGGTCCTTTGTTGATCTTTGTCTCTTTCCGCTCATATTGGAAACTCCAACATTTTGTTTGGGTAATTTCGAAAATATAAATATCCAATAGTTGTCATATTTGACACCACTATTACCAACAAAATTGCTATTTTCCAAATTATTTCTAAGTATATTATTAGGTACTTATCTTCAGTACTACAAATTGTATTACTTGTATTACTTGTATTATACAATCTCAGACGTGTTTAAACACGGTCTCGCTGATTCGAGTTTAGATTTTAGGTAGTGGTTTTAAAAAGAGTGGGAGTATAAATGCGTAACTCAGTTATTAGATGGATGCAAACACGTGCTTTCGATTAAACCAAAAATGCAGATTTGCGGACGATATGCAATTAACAAATAATGTAAATTTCACCGAATAACTTAGTTACTTATTATTCTACGAAATAACATAATGTTATACATGTGAAAATCAATTAGTGCTGCTATTTAAGACGTTGAGCACACACAATTTGATAATTTATTTCCAGACGAATCTAATTGGTTCCGTTAATTACGGAAGTAACTGTAATGAAAAGATCGCGAAAATAGTCATAAATCTCAGGATTATACTCGTCACGGTCAACAGTATTGAACGTAATATAGAAAACGATAAAGATTTTGAGAAAACTTAATTGGTCAAGTGAATATCTAGATTACTTGTGTTTTTTTTCAACCATACGAAAAAGAAGCTCAGCCAGTCAATGACTTTGGGGGAGTTCCTGAACAGTAAATGGAAATATTTGCTGTTGCTTCCCGTATTTAGAATCTTCTTCTCCTTCTTTTCTAGATCCTTCTGCCCTTTCAGGCGTCCCATGTGGATTCCATGTCCTGTACCCATTTCTTCCATGTCTTCTGTCTCTTGCAAGGTTTTTCATTTCTGCTATGGTCTTTCCTCTTTCTAAGCCCATCTCTTGTATTACCTTCTAGGCCTACCCCTTTGTTTTTTGATCGGTTTCCCAATCTTCATTATTAGAAGAATTATTATTGTATTATTGTAGAATCCACAATAAGCCCAAGAGGCTGAGGTGGTGCCGGCGAAGGGACGGCTCCTTTAAAAAAAATATATACATGATTATAACCATTTCAGCAGAAGGGGGCAAAACGAAAAACGATGTTTAAAAATACTTTTAGATGTAGCCAAGTCAAACAAATAATTAAAAAAAAAACTTGACATTATTTATTGAACTTGAAAAATTGCTTTAGGTCGTGGCACTCGATTTTTTTTTGCCTTAGGCGGCGCCTTCAATAAAGATTTCCCCTTCTAAACCTATCAGATGAAAAAAACCAAAACCCTCCCCATGTAAAATCTATAGCTACGTGACTGTTTCTAGCGTCTGGTTTTTGCATTTAATCTCATTATTATTTTGATCACCTAGTTGTTTTTCCTACATTATCTCTCACTTTTGTTTTATTTATGTTCACCTCCATCTTCTTGTTCTTTATTTCTTTAGTAAAAATATTCTCCAGTTTTTGCATTTTGTTCTTTGTATTCGCTACCAAGACCACATCATCTGCATAGGATAGACTAATTATTTTTATCGGTTCTAAATTTCTCTCTCCCAGTATAGTATTCAGTTGCTCATATTTTTCTTTAGTTCTCGTTTCACAATCTTATCCATGATTATTATAAACAGTAATGGGCTTAAACTGTCTCCTTGTTTTATTCTTTTATACGTTTTGAATTCTTCTGACCTTTGCCTGCAATTTGTACCTTGGCTCTAACTGTCTTGTACAAACTTTTAATTATATTTATTAAGGTGGGTGGAACTTCCATTTACTCCAGGGTTCTCCATACTTCCCTTCTAACTACTGTATCAAAGGCTGCTTTTAGATCTATAAATGTAAGGTACAATTCTTCTCCCTCTTCTATTTTTCTTTCGATTATATTCCTCTGTATATAAATATTATCATTTGTTTGTTTTCCAGATCTAAAAGCTATCAGTTCTTCTCCTAATTTTGGTTCTACACATTCTCTTAATCTTTTTTCTATTATTTTTGTGTATACTTTATAGCTAGTTTGGGCCAAACAAATTGCTCTATAATTCCCACATTATGCCTAATCTTCCTTTTTAAAGATGGGTATTAGTAAGTTATTTTCCCATTCCCTTGGAATTTTTTGTTGTACCCATGCTTCTTTGCATACCTTCATCCATTCCTTTCCTCTTTCCCCCAAAGATTTAATCATCTCTGGCGTTATCTCATTTTCTCCGTTATCCTTGCCTATGTTGATTTCCGGTATTACTTGATCTATCTCTTCTTTTTGGATTCCTTGTAGCTGGTAGATTTCCTCTTCTACTGTTGTTGTATTCTCTTCTGAAGTTCTGAATCAAATAATTAATTCAGACGCTATTTGCAAACAAATTGTTCGGATAGGATTGTGAGCTTTTAATCTTTAATGTTCTATTTGAAAAATATATTTATTAAATACGTATTATTATTATTAATCATAATGATTTTCATCATATCATAACGTATTGTTTTTTCATAAAATAATAGCATGAAGTATGCGATCATTTTTTAAAATTCTACAAAACAGATTAAATCATACATGGATGATGTCACTATATACCTTACAAAATACCCAATTTGATAACAGTTTGGTTACTTATCGTTATGTATATTTTGAACAACAGTTTATTTGTTCATTAATTTAAACAAATAAAATATACTGCAATATTTCAGAGAAATAAACATGGGTATACCTCGATCCACGATATTTCGTTTTGACTTATCCCAAAACGTAATTGATTTAAGACCAAAACCCACAGCAGGTAACCGTTTCTTCAATATAACCGTTTGTATAGCAAGTTTGTGGAGAGCTATTTCTCAAATGGGATTTAAATATTTTACCATCAATAAGGAAAAATAGTAGATTTCAGAACATATTATGTTCAAAATGTGCACCTCCAGCATGAAAGCATCCGCTCTACATCTAATGCGTTCCTGTGTACTGTATACGTTCGAAGATACCAGGATTGTTACGAACAACATTAAATCGCGTCCACATTATGTCGAATGGTGTCGATCGACAATGTCGATCCAGTGTGGATGGTCGCCCGACATTGTCGATCCATAATGTGGACGCAGTTTTACAATAGTCGATTGTCGATCGATTGTCGATCGACACCATTCGACTTAATGTGGACGCGGCTTTACAGCCTTCCATGATACGATTTTGAGTATATGAGCGATTTTCTAGAAAATTAAGAAGGAAAAATGGTCCTATTAAATAATCTTCGATGATGCCTAGCCCAACATTGACCGAAAATGTTTGTTATAATATTTTTACACGTATGGCATGAGGATTTACATCTGCCCATATGTGGTCAATATGAAAATTCATTCGTTTGCCTCTTCTTTGTACTAATCCGACTGTGCTAAATGTAGCTTTGCCATTTGAATAGAGCAATTGTTTAATTTTTTTCGGCTCGACTAGGTATCTATTATACAGAGTGTTTCATTGGGAAAGGGCTTAACTTTAACTGTAGATAGGGATCACTTTTGTGCTTCCAAAAACCTATATTTAATGATTATTCTGCACTTTATAACTGAGATACAGGGTGTTTTATATATTTATCCTCATAACTTCCGAGTTACCCTGTATATTATTTTGAAATTTGGTACATTACCTAGAAACTCTATCAAAAGCATCTCCAAAAAGTTAACGCAGGTCCGGCTTAACAAAAAATTTCAAAACTCGTTTTTCCTAAAAACAACACCCTGTATATATATTCTTTTTAAATTGCTCTTTATAATTGGAAAAAGTATAAGAAATTGAATCTACATATTTCCTTTTCATTTTTCCGCAGACAATTTTACTACCAAAAATTTACCGTCAAAGTAATAATTTATGCAAGTTTTGGGGGTTAACAAAATGATATCGTCGAGGTTTTTTTATTTTTTAGCTTGAAATGAAATCTATTTAATGCATCTGGAGAAGCATCCTAGAAATTCAATTGAGTTTGTATGTTTACGAGTACAGACCACTAAAAAATGTGATTAGAGGGCCGTACTTAAGGTGATTCAGACGGTTCACTTTTCGTTAATTTTTATCTTTCACTCGGCATCTTTCACTCGAAATGATACATCTGAACTTAAAATGCAACAAGAGTGCTGAATGAATTCATTAATGAACCGATCCAACGATGTTGGATTTTAGCATTCAGTATCATCATTATTAGACAATGGTATCATTCACTCCCAGTCAGAATGAACGAAAAATGAACCGTCTGCACACAAAGAGAACGTTCACTCGGATTCGGCTATTTTGTCTCGAGCTCTGTAGCAGCCGCACGTCACGTTGCGTCGGTAAATTAGCGACAAAATGGTGTTCACCCGACGACATATTTTGAAGAAGAACAGATGAATGTTCTTTTCTTTGTCATTCACACTAAGTCATGTGAACATGGAATGAAAGAATAATGAAGCATTCACTTGCGTGAATATTCATTCGAGTGAACCGTCTCTCTCATTCAATATGTTTCGA
>CAJUYH010004245.1:0-28098 GCA_910591685.1 Galerucella tenella | reverse complement strand
TAAAAAATTCAAGGATATGACCGGTATCTTTTGGAATAAGACCGAAAAACTTCATTTATAGGGAAAAAGAACAATTTGAATAATGCTGCCAGCTTTAAAATATTCAATCAAGTTCAAATGATATTTCACAAATCATACATTATTCAGATTTTTTTACAAATATATAGGAGGGACCAAAAACAGACTCCAGAGGATTACTTTGATGAAATATATAAAAGTAAATCTTTTTCTATTTTATTAATCTTCAATTACATTAAAAATTTCTATTAATTATTATGTATTACATATTATTATTTACTTGTCACCTAGTATAAGTCTTATAGTATAGTATTATTTCCTTGCAAACAAGCCTTATAGGTTTCGCAAGTGTATGTATTTATTTATTTCGCATAACGTCGTTTTGTTTATATTTATGTATTATTTCTTTTTTTTCTTTGAATTATGTGTAAATAAATAAATTATTATTATTATTAAAGACTGTGGGATACAGTAAGATCGTACAAAGTGATGATAAAAAAAGATAATAGATGTATTTTCCAAGTGAAGTTTTTATTTTCAACGTTTAGAAACATCACCAATTGAAATTTTGGTTCCAGATGGTCGATAGTTGTCCAATAACAATGGAACATTACGGAGTTTCAGTTTGCGCTGAATAAGACAAGTGCATCGGAATCGTTTGAATGGCATGATGAAGTAGTTCAAACGACGAATCAATATCGGCCAAACAATAATTTATTTAAGTTCAGTTATCTTCGACCAAGAGTTCAATGGAATGGAATCACATGTATCGATGGAATAAAATACGGGGCTGTTTCAAAAAGCATTTTGGCATAACCGTAAAAATTATATAATTTGTAATTTGACACATTTTAAAAACATAATACAGTGCTATTCAAAAGTCCCCTCCCCCCCTCGTATCTCTTGAACGGCTACACTCACATTAATAAAATTTGGGGGGTGAAAATAAAGTGTTGTAGACTTATCTACGAATGGTAACAGGTGACGTAATAGTAATATATGACGTCACAGTACCACTCTGGCCAATAATTTTAAATAGGACCTTATGGCAAGTGATATCTCGTTTGAAACATTGGCTACATAGCCATATCAATTTTGTTTGGGTTTAAACTAATTTTGACGGATAAATTAAATAAATACCAAAATTATTATTTAATTTATTTATTTATTATTCCATTTAAATATTGAAAATTTTTCAGTCCGTCTCTGGTTAGTTGTTAAAAAAATAGACGTTCTTAATTTAATAGAATTTCTTGCTTTGCAAAGTTTTTCTATATAGCTTAAATATCTAATTTTATTATTGTTTAACGAGACGTTTACATAGGCAAAATGGTACGTACTCCAGCCGACAAAGTAGCAGCTATCTTAATAATTGGTGAATCTAGAAAGAATCTCCATGAAGCGGAACGTTTATTTAATGAGAGATACCCAGATCGCCCTATCTCGAGAACTTATTTGAGGGAGCTTCTTCACAAGTTTGAAGCAACAGGTAGTGTTCAAAATGCCAAACCATCTTGTCGACCAACATTTACTGATGATAACAAAATTGCTATAGTTGCTGAAATGGTAGTAAAACCTACTTCCTCTTTAACCAAAGTTGCGTCTATCTGTGAAGTAAGTAAAAGTACAGTACAGAGAGTGTTGGCTGAAAATAAATTTCATCCATACAAGTTAAAAACGTTGCACCACCTTTCGGATGAAGACCCCGACAGAAGACTCTGAATGTATGACAAATAAAATTAGTCAAAACCCACATTACACTATATGTTTTAGTGACGAAAGTACCTTGTGCCTCAATGGAAATCTGAAATAGTAGTAAACTCTACTTCCTCTTCAACTAAAGTTGCGTCTATCTGTGGAGTAAGTGAAAGTAGAGTACAGGGAGTGTTGGCTAAAAATAAATTTCATCCATGCAAGTTAAAAACGGTGCACCACCTTTGGGATGAAGACCCCGACAGAAGACTCGAATTCTGTGAATGTGTGACAAATAAAATTAGTCATAACCCAATGTGTTAATGTCAATGTACACAAAAACAATTTGTTTTAGTGACGAAAGTACTTTTTGCCTCAATGGAAATGTGAATTCACAAAATGTAAGGTATTGGAGTGACACAAATCCTCACACCTCTCGTAAACAACATACCCAATTTCCAGAAAAAGTCAATGTTTGGGCAGGTATTTTGGGAAACCACATAGTTGGTCCTGTCTTCCTAAATTCAAATTTAAGCGGTGAAGCGTATCTGGAGATGTTACAAAATGCAATTGAGCTGTTAATTCTTGAAATTCCGGAAGATAATCCAGATGAATCCGGCCATCTGGGAATAACATTTCAACAAGATGGTGCTCCTGCACATTATTATGGTGCAGTAAGACTTTACCTGGATGAAGAATATCGAGGTAAATGGATCGGCCGGCGAGGTCCTATAGAATGGCCATCTCGGTCACCAGATCTCACACCATAAGATTGTTTTCTATGGGGGTACTTGAAATCCAAGGTTTATACTACAGCACCAGATAGCATGGGCGTTTTGAAAGAAATTATCGAAGAATGCAATGCAATTTCAGCTGACACATTCGAACGGGTACGACAAGAGTTTACTAATAGAATGTATTACTGTGAGGAAGTAGACGGAGCACATTTCGAACACTTGCTATAAGAATCCATTGTTGATATTTGATTGATTAAATTAAAAAAAAAAAATTCAATAATTTTTAATTTACTGTCAGAATTAGTTTAAACGCAAACAAAATTAATATAGCTATGTAGCCGCCAATGTCAATGCCTTCCAAACGAGATATCACTTGCCATAAGGTCCTTGGCCAGAGTGGCACTGTGACGTCATCTATTACTATTACGTCACCTGGTACCATTCGTAGAGAAGTTTACAACACTTTATTTTCACCCTCCAAATTTTATTAATGTAAGTGTAGCCGTTCAAAAGATATGAGGGGGGAGGGGACTTTTGAATAGCACTGTATACATACCCCGTGTTATTTATAAGATGCGACATAGGGACTCCTGTACAAAACTGTCAAACGCGAGCTAAATTTTTTACCATATAGCGTTCATAAAAAATGATAACAGATATGGAGAGGTCGTTAAAAAATAAGTTCAAATGCACTTTTAATTCTCTTAAATTCGTTCTGGTTTAATAAAAAAAATGGATAGTTATGTTTAAAAATGTCGAACTCCATTTTCATATCACTTTCGGATGATCTTAATCGGTTAGGTGATGGCTAACATGGTAGTGCACGGTACTATTTAAAAGTTAAACCTGAAGTATGGCGGTTCACTTCGCCGCTGAGATGAAATTTTTTGTTGTTTTTAGTTCTTCTTTTGCAATTTTTGAAACAAATAACTTTGCTTGACTTCAATTTAAATGTTTTTTAGACAAAAATTGTGGAAAAAAGAACTAAGAACAAAAAGAAAAAATTTCATCTCAGCGGCGAAGTGAACCGCCATACTTCAGGTTCAACTTCTAAATAATAACGTGCACTACCATGTTGGCCATCACCTAATCGATTAAGATCATCCGGAAGTGGTATTAAAATGGAGTTCGACTTTTTTAAACAACACTATCCATTTTTTTATTTAACCACAACGAATTCAAGAAAATTAAAAGTGCATTTGAACTTATTTTTCAACTACCTTTCCAAATTTGTTATTATTTTTTATGAACGCTATTTGGTAAAAAAGTTAGATATCGTTTGACAGTTTTGTACAGGAATCCCTATGTCGCATCTTATAAATAACACAGTGTCTATATCAGTATTCAAGTTTATCAAATATATTTCAAATTTTGACGGGCTGTGAACATCCTGGAGTTAAATCAACTCTAACATGTATTTTAAATTTGGGCGAACAGCCACAATCTCCCACCATAACTTCAAAATTATAATAAAGCTAATTTAAAAGGAAAGATGTTTGTGACAATGGATATTTTTGGTGTGAAAAAATATTTGCTTTTGGAAAAATCGTCCTCGAATCCTGATATATTTATATGCATTTTTTTTAAATAACTCAAACTAGCCTTCTTTTTTTCTGAAATAAGCGTGGCATAGAGTCTCCTGGTTATTATTGGCATTATATTATTGAATTGTAAACAATAGTCGATAGAAGGTAGTTGTGTCGAGGAGGTTAGAAAGTGTCATATTACACACCTCTACTTCCCGCCCTGACTACCCACACTCATCGATCACTTCCCGCCCTGACCTCCAGGCCTCTAAAATAATGTGATCGTTATTCTATTTTAGATGAATATTTTTTATGTTTAAGAATATAACACATTGATAGACATTATAATACCTACTTTTGGAGGGGTACAATCCATCAATTCTTCATCGGAGGACATTTTTCTTGATATAGGGTACACACAACCGCAAAATCTAGGGATATTGCCTTATATTGTAAAATGTTCGGCAAATTTATTTTTTTATTGTTTTATTGTGAATAGTATGATATACAATTGCTGTTAATAACCCAGTGTAGTAGTTACTCTGTGTAAAAATTACATTATACTACATTTATTTATGCAAAAAAGTAAAATAATAATATTCTATGATTAAAAAGAATGGAATTCTTGCGCTCGATTAACAAAAAAAACACTTGATTTTAGTAATTTGTATGTCCTCCTCGAGCATTCAGAACAGCGCGACATCTACGTGGCCTACTAAAAATTAAGTTGTCTATATCTGCTTGAGGAATAGCATTCCAGGCGTCCGTGAGAGCTAAAATAGAGTTTGCTGATTATTTCTAGGTCTCCCCACATGTAGTACTTCTCGCTGGAGCATATCCCATACATGTTCTATGGGATTGATATCCAAGGACTGCGCCGGCCATTGCAAAACTTCAATACCTTGCTCATCTAAGAAGTCCATTGCGAGTCTGGAAGTATGCGGACGAGCATTATCGTGTATAAACAAAAAGCCAGGATATACAGCTGCTGCATATGGAATGACAATAGTTTGTAGGATGGTATCACGGTACGACATACCCGTCATAAAACCATCCAGTAAAATGAGATCAGTTCTTCCGCCAACACTAATACCTCCCCAAACCATGATTGTACTGCCTTGGTAAGAATGGAGTTCCTGTGCAAGTGTAAACGGTTTATACGACCTGGCTCTCTCCAAACACGTACTCGTCTCGAATCTGGATAAACTCCAAATCGAGATTCATCACTGAATAGCATGTTAGCCCAAATGACGTGGAATGTGTTCCTCCCACACTAAGCGAGCTCCTTGATTTCCTCGCGTTAGTGGAGGAACTCTCAAAGGGCGCCTGGCACGTAGGTTGCTCTCATGCAATCTACGACGCACTGTATCAGCCGACACTTCCACTTGGTGAACCCCTTGGAGTCTAATTTGAAGCTCAGGAGCAGTAACATTTCGGTTTCTTCTAGCAGTCAACTGCAAAAAACGGTCTTGTCTCGGGGTAGTGATTCGACCACGACCCCTATGTCTTTCCGCTACATCACCTGCTTCACGATATCGGCGATGTAACCGTGAAATAACGCTTTGGGTGGTACCAATATGTATAGCAACGTCTACTTGGCACATCCCAGCTTCAAGCAGACCTATAGCCCGCATTATTCCATCGCGAATTAAATGCCCTCTTTCCATGATTTCTAACACTATATACGACTTTCACAAA
The DNA here is from genome assembly GCA_910591685.1 of Galerucella tenella. Lineage (NCBI taxonomy): Eukaryota > Metazoa > Arthropoda > Insecta > Coleoptera > Chrysomelidae > Galerucella > Galerucella tenella. The sequence goes on along the minus strand of CAJUYH010004245.1, from coordinate 22,427 downwards.
CTGTAAACTCCACTGACAACAATAATTAATAACTAGAAATCCGTGATTAATACGAACAAAGCAACTGCTCATTAGACATCACATACAAAAAAACACTGAAAAATATAGTGATAACGAAAAATATAAGGAAAAAAGTGAAAAATAATATACAGTACACAGTGGCGTGTTTTCATTTCTATTGCGAGGTACAATAATTGATTTTTTTTACATTTTCTCCGACTTAAGCTACAATATCCCTAGATTTTGCGGTTGTGTGTATTATTCGCAAACTTAATATTCATCCGACTTTATCTGAAATTTATTTATATTGGTAATAGTGGTTGTCGCATGTTATATTTTGGGTGTGTTCAGAGCGAAACAAAGATTTAATAATTTTGATCGGGATATGATGGTTGTAAATAAAATATAGTATACAAACCTCGGTAGGAAGTTTCATTTCTGTCCCGAGATAATAGCTAACCTCGACGCTTCGCGTTTCGGTTTACTAACTAATCTCTCGACAGTAATGAAACTCTTCCCACCTTGGTGTGTAATATACTATTACGAGATCGTAGAGGAGCTACATAACGTAGCAACACTCGATAATTTGAAACAATATCAAAATAATTTTCACTAACAATAAGCCTGTATTGATTTTGTCAATATTAAAACTGCACAGGGAGGGGAAATTGCCAGATGTCATGTTTGGAATTTAAAAATAAACCGGCTGGGTGTTACGGAAAGTTATATTCGTTATTGTACTATCCAAAAAGTCGATTTACGAATACCAGGTGACCCAATAAGTATCACTATCACTATCTGGAAATACTTTTTAAATCTGTTTGACTTTCACAAAATTAACCTAATTGACAAAACAATCATTCCACTTCCCGTCCTTGGAGCACCCTTAAATTATTTTTGGTAAACTGTCACATTCAGAAAAATGAAAATATCTCGAAAACTAACTTTAAATATGAGAAATGAATGATAAAAATTGAAGCATGCTGATAGTACTCTTCGATAAATATATAGAATACATTTATATTACTGAGAAAATAATGCACTTGAGTTTGAGTTTTGACCCACCATGTAATTGATTTAATAAATATTTGGAAAATTATTCGTGTTTGTAATTTTTTATAATTGAATCGCTGATTGCAGAAAAGGTACAAGTCATGTTTTGAAATTTTTACGTGAATCGACAGTTCAACCCAGACCTTATCGTTGTGCGCATAAAGGATTCACATTCTGATGAACAACATGTAAAATAATAATTCATTCAAATAACGTTGAGTGCAGAAAAGATCTAAGTCAATGTCTTGTACCCATTATGCAGTCAATCGGATATCACTGTTGATAAATGTTCAATGTCATTTTGATTAAAAAAGTCGATTGTGTATACCTTACATCAGTATATAGAAATCATAGCATCTTCCAGCAACAAATATAAATTTCTAATCCATCTTGTGGATGGAATTGATATAGTAAATTTTAAAGACTTTATAAAAAACAGCTATTTCTATTGAAACTTCTCAAAGAGGTACGCCAAAAGATAGAAAAGTTACGTTTAACATCAGCAAATTTCATCCGCTTTCCTTCTGCAATAATGATGGGAAAGGTGTAGTACCTACTTGCCAAAGACTACAATAATGGATTTGTGAAACATACATTTTGTCCGGGACTTTCCAATATTGTAGCTGAACCTAAAGTATTTTGTTACCCGACAGGAAAACTTCCTATTAAATCTGATAAAATGGATCACATTAAGAAATTGGCGAAATATTTTTAGTTGGCATATTATAAATTAAAAATGTGTGTTTTGTTAATCCAAATTTTAAATGAAGTGTTTTCCGTCAATAACTCCCTCTTCCTTTTTAATTTTTCCAATTGATAGCAGAAAGTGTTTATGCTAGTCAACTTGAAGTGTCTATAACTTTTTACTGCTTGGAGCAAATATTTTCAATTACCCCTAAAAGTGATAGTGTTTTAATATAGTTTTCACATACTCATGCAGTTTTCAGAAGTAATAACCCAAGGACATTGATAATTGTTCGAAAAAATCAATATGTATCCATGGCAACGTGTGAAAATTGCCCATGGTCTGTTTTCAGTGTAATGTTGACATGATTGGCTGAGACTGTTCATATGATATAAAATGAAGAAATTTGATTGGTTTTTGGTATTGACAAAAAATTTTCAGTAGTAATAACCCAAGGACATTGATAATTGTTCGAAAAAATTTTATGACAGATTTCGAAAGCTTGTTGCCTACAAGCAACAAGCTTGAGAAAGTTGTCATAAAATTTTTAAGCATTTATCAATGTCCGAGGGTTATTCGGATAGAAAATTTTTTGCTTATTATAGAAAAAGAACAGATCTAAAACAATTTATCTAAAGGTGCAATTAACAAAGGAACAATTAGAAAAGTTAAATGTGACATTTCGAAATATTAAATATTTGAAACTTCAAAGTCGAAATAAATCAATATGCATCCATAGCAACGTGAAAACAGCCCCAAGGTCTGTTATCAGTGTAATGTTGACATGATTGGGTGAAATTGTTCATGTGATAAAAAATGAGGAAATTTGATTGGTTCTTGGAACTGTTAAAAAATTTTCAGTGTAATGTTGACATGATTGGCTGAGATTGTTCATATGATATAAAATAATGAAATTTGATTAGTTTTTGGAATTGTCAAAAAATTTTCTTATAAATTATGCTCCAGTTCGAATAACAGTTATTTGCATTTATCTCAGAAGTTAAGCTCAGTGTATGTATGTATGTGTGTTTTTTGGGGTGACATTCACTGAGACCTAAAAGATCTATTGTGCCCCCTCACTTCTACTCAGTTTCTGAGGAGAGTCTCAGAAACTATTAGTTCCTTTAGTCCTATTTCCCGGAGGAATTTTAGGATGTCTGCAGGCTTCAACTTAGGCAAATGTTCCTCTTCTATCCAGTAATCTCCCAGGTGCTGTGCTCTAGGATTCTGAAGTGCTGTGCAGTTTGAGAGTATGTGGATTAAGGTTTCTTCTTCCATTCCACAAAATCTGCATTCTTCTTCCTCCACTATTTTGAGCTTTTTCAGGTGCACATTCAGGCGACAATGTACCGTTAGGATCCCTGTCAAAACTCTTAGCGCAGTTTTACTTTGACTTATGCATTCTTTTGATCTCAACAGGTTGTAGTCACCCAGAGGAGTCTTTGATTGTATAAGCCCTACTAGATCTTTCCAATGGTCAGATGTTCTCTTTTTCTCGGCTTTACTTATTTCTTCCAATATTACATTGGGGCTGATTCCGCAAAAGGGTTCAGGCCCCCAGAAAGGTATTTTAGTCCCCCTCTTTGCCAGTTCATCTGCTATTTCATTTCCTTCTATTCCAGTGTGTCCTGGAATCCATAGTAAGGTGACTATGTTGTTCTCGCCTAGTTCATTGAGTTTGTCTAGGCATTCCCACACTATTTTGTAACTGAATACACAAGAGCTCAGTGCCTTAATGGCTGCTTGACTATCCGACATTATGATAATCCTTTGTCTTCTGTATCCTTTATGAATATTGAACTGGGCGCACTTTCTTATGGCGTGGATTTCCGCTTGAAAGATACTCGTGGTTTTCCACAAGCTTTCAGAGTGTTTGGTTCCTGGCCCGAACACTCCTATCCCAGTTCCTTCTATTGCTTTTGAGCCGTCTGTGTACCATTGAATGGTATTCTTCCCAAATCTGGTAATGGTATTTGGATCCCATTCCTTATTGCTGCTCATTTCCGTAACGAACTTCTTTGGAAAGTTATACTTTTCCATCATACCGTCTTGTGGCATGTCCCAGGTTGTCTGATTACTAAGAAGTGAGGAGGTGGTTTTTTTTTGATGATTCCTTCTCTACTTAGTCTGTATATAGTTCTTTCTGCAACACTTTCCACCACCATATGAAAAGGGGTGAGGTTGAGAATCACTTCCATGGCTGCCGTTGGGCATGTTCTCATTGCTCCCGTAATGCATATACAGGCTAGTCTTCGAATTTTGGAGCTTTTCTAATTTCCTTGTAGTAGGTGTTTCTCACCTTGGTGTATCTCTGCCAGTCTCCGGTGAGTTTTGCTTTATTAAAAAGATCCCGGGTTTGAGATCTTAGTTCTGACAGATGTTTGTTCCACCAGGGTGCATCTTTGTTGCTCAGTAACATATATTACATCCTTTCTGCAATCAGCGATTCAATTATTGAGAATCTTTGGCTTTGAATTTGTTACGATTTTGACGGAAACTTGATTATAACTTTTAAAATTCCCAGATTACTACTATATATTTCCGTAATGGAGAACTGAAGCAGAGTTCAGTTCTGAAGTAAAATATAGAGTGTTTATCATGTGAAAAAACATGATCCGGAACCGATTTATCAAGCACCCTATACGTCGTAACTAATTTTAAAATACTCAGCTCAAAACTATCTTGTACAACTTTAATGTATAATTTCTCTCGGTATATATTATATTTTATTATTACTGTATATTTGATATTACCAGCTCTGGTCTATTTAATCAAAAAAGGGATGGGGCAGAGTGGTAACTTTGTTATAAAAAAACGTACATTACTTATCAGATTTTGTGCATAGCTTGTGCTTTTTGAAAAAATCTATTTTTTACCAACATCATAGTAATTATTTCGACATTAACACCCTGTATATATTAAGCAATTATTACTTTATAAATAATTTTCTTTCTTATTATCTGATTTTGAATACCTATAGTTCGAGTACTGATCTTTTTTTGTCTTTTTCAGGTAAGTTGAAGAAATTAATGGTAGCATTGAATACAGTATGTGGTAAGCGAATATTTTCACTTTTTTATATGAAAAACAGCAGGCATGTTAATCAATCGAATATATATTGCTAGGAATAAAATTGGAACTATTGGGTATAAGTAAATGGGTAAGAAAGGTGAAATCAAAGAATTATTCAACAATTCAGCTAATTTCATTTATATTAAATATTTTAATAATGATTGAATATATCAGGCTTTTACTTGATGTAGATACATACTGATTAATGCAATAAAACAATTTAATTTGTTAAAATCTACATTATATACCTAGGAAGGTTCCGGTGAGATTGTTGAGAATGAATTTCCAGGTAAACGTGTTAAATCCTTCAGTTAATCCCAAATTTAAAACCTCATTTCCATGTAAATACACATAGATTCAAAAGTTTTGCATCACCCTAAATCTCCGAAAAAAAAAATGTGTTCATTATAAATGGATCAGAGATTAATCAAATAATTAGTTTCAATAAAAAAAACGTGTATATTGGTCAAAAATTTTTATTATCCAATAATAAACTTGCTTTAAACATAAAAAGTATTCTTAGAAATTGAATAAATTAAATACAAATTGATTCTTTTTGAAGAAAAGGTTAAGTGAGAACCTGCATGGGAACTTTTAATGAAGAGTATTTCCACCTCTAGAATTTATGCAAGCTTGAAGTCGCCTGCCCATGCTGTTTACCAAATTATTGATATTCTGTTGAGGAATATTTCTTTCTTGGGCCGCATGAACAAGCTCTTGTACACTCCTGGGTGGATTCCTGCGTGCTGCCACTGCCCTGGCAAGCATGTCCCAAGCATGTTCTATGGGATTCATGTCAGGAGATAGGGCAGGCCAGTTCAAACGATTGATCCCTTCAGTTTCAAGATACTCATTTACAGCTCTGGTCCGATGAAGTCGGGCGTTATCGTCCATAAAAACGAAGGAATTGCCAACAGCTAAGCGCCATAGTCTCACGTGACGATGTAGAATCTCTCTGAGATACCTATCACCAGTCATCGTTCCCTCCACATGAATTAATTCTGTGCGATCATTTAACATGATACCAGCCCAAAACATAGCACTTCCTCCTCTGAAGGGCGGCACGGGGCGAGCATGGGCAAGCTGAGCAACTCTCGTTGGATCCCGCCACACACGTATTCGATGGCTATCTTGTACCAAACAAATCCTTGTCTCGTCGGAAAAAAACACCGAATTCCAAAATTCTTCAGGCAAGGCCGCGTGTTCTTGAGCCCACTGAAGTCGGCGAACTCTGTGCTCAGGTTGTAGTCTGGGCACTCTTATTGGTCGGCGACACCTCAAACCTGTCGCAAGTATTCGTCTTCGTAATGTCGAGATCGATACTTTAACTCCCAATGCATGTCTCATATCTCTTTGGAGTGCTGGTATTGCCATGGTCGGTTCTGCCGCTGATTAGTAACACGCCTTCTACCGCTTCTATAGGTCTTTCACGAAGAGAATTGGTCTGGAGATACCGGTTTCATACACGAGACACATCACTTTGCCAAACGCCAACTCTGTTTGCCACGAACCTTTGAGAATGACCTTCTTCAACTAAAGCCACTATTCTTGCACGGTCAATCTCACTTATGACTTGACGATTCATGTTTGCACTTAAAATCGTGAAAATCAAATGCCTTGAATGTTAAAATGATCGCACTAAAAATGTTATCTTACAAAAAAAACTGTGAACATCTGTATATTGCAAAAAATATGGAACATATTGAAATGGTAAACATTGATAAACAAGCCAACAAAAAATTGTTAGCGCAAAAAAATTCCTTCGCATCCGAAGAAGGTGATGCAAAACTTTTTAATCTATGTGTAGATTATTATATGATTGTCAATATCCGTAAAATTCAGTATTAAGGCACTATATAAATTAATTTTTTTTTTCATCATACCTCCACTCGTTTGAGAAAGCTACTGTGTTATCGAAACGCACCACAACTTAAAGTTCAATAATAATATAATGTAGATTTCAACAAATTAAATTGTTTTATTTCATTATTTAATAACTAACGGACAACTGAATTCAATATACCACCGTTAAAGTTGCTATTTACCAATGTTTATAAACACTTTATTCGTCACTTATCCCCTTTAATTTTGACATCAGTTTGATAAAATAATCAAAATTTAATAGTACAGTGTTCACCGACTAGGAAAAGCCTAACATTCCAGGGCGACTGTGATTATTGTCAAGTCCTGATGACGCAAGCCGGGACTGGCATTCACTTGTTGAGCTATTTTCCCTATACTCGTACTCGTTTATTACCAAAAAGTCAATACTCTGGGGGCCTTTTCTCGAATGTCGAATGACATTTGTCGTATTCGACATATGTCGATAGAAATTGTCGCACAAAATTTGCATCTGGCATTCTCAAATGGGTTCGACATCTATGTCGCTTGAGATAAATTTTGTCGAATAACATGAACTGGCAACACCGAAATTTCGATATTATATCGTGTTCCATGCCACTTCTCTTGTAAAGTTGTAAAATAATGAAATTACAGTAGTAGTTATATGATCTGTGGTTCTAGAATAATGATTAGCTCTCTAGCTAATTCTTTAGTTAGACGTTAGATAAAAATGTAAAAGCGCTTCTATATATTCCTCGTCTCTCTCGAGGCTGCTGATACATTTCTTGATTTTATAAATTTTCAATAACAATTAATAAAGCTGCCATTTTCTCTCTACAAAAATTTCTGAAACAGAACCTAACAAAAGTATTAAACAATGTTTTGGGTGTTTTCACTTTTGACATAATATATAACGTTATAACCTATAAATTTCGCAAGTGATAAAATTCTCGCATTGGACATAAATTGTCGACTGCCTTTGATCATTCTACAATTTGTCTATCAAAAATTTGCGAAGGCGACATTTGAGAATAAGAATATTCAGATTTTATTCGACAAAGAGGATTTCTCGCATGCGACAAAATATGTCACGGTTTGAGAATAGGGTCCCATCTCATTAACGACAAAACTTCTACCACATGTTTATCGGAACTTTTTGTATTAAAATTTAATGACAAATCACCAACAACAATATTTCGAATTATTTTGGAAACACGCCTTGTATCTTGCAAATGGCGGAAGCAGATTTCACTTTCCGTTAAGGATAAGATTTAAGATAAAATAAATACTATTTCCATAACCAATACGGGTTCAGTATTGAACTAGCTTAATGCAGTCAAGCTTGAAATTAGCACCTGTCTGGACTAACCAAACATGTCAAACTCCTGTTATTACAAATGAATAAATTCTTTGGAATCATAACATTAGGCTTGTTTCAACTGGTGATAAAACCGTAGATATTTTTCGTGCAAGTGTTGTGCTTCTTCTCCGTTCCAACTGATTAAAGTATCGTTCTTGGGGCACCAGGAATCTATTTTACGATACGATCGTAACGGCCGACCAAAATTGACGATCAGCGATTCTATTTTCCGATTAATCGTGTAAATACGAGTCGATTCACTCGATAGGTATGGACCAGTTGTATTTGTTCACTTATTTTGAGACTTATGATATTTAGCATTTTCTGACATATTCTAACCTGCGCATTCGAATTGAAATAAAAACGTTTTATGTGTTAGCTGCCGATGTGTCCGGTCAGGTTACAAACTCGCATTCTCTTCTGCCCCGTACCACCCGGACCTTAAACCCTTGCTTGGTACGCCTCTTAAGGGCTGCTTACACAACTAGAACTCTTATAACGCAGATCAATAAAAGAATTGTTACTTCGCTAAATCCCAATGAAGTTAGTTTGAGCGCTAATCCAGCCCATAATTTTATTTTCCATCACTAGCAGTGGAGTTGACAATTAATGCTTCCTCCAGCCAATTGAGAAGTTGAATTTCTCTATTAGTGGTTAATAATATTTTCCATCATCAGCCTAGGTCAATAATGGACAAATTCATAAATTTTGAGAATTTAGGGATAGTAGTTCAACAAAAACATGTGCAACATAATTTTGTATAGACAGGAGATTTTATTGAACATATTTGCTGCTTGAAATTACTTATCACGATAAAATTATTTGAATAGAAATGCAATTAGTTCAAAATTCGCGAGTGGGTACGTTCAAAATATATCGAAAGCTGACATTGTACTTGTCAGTCAGACGACGGAGTAAATGCTTCTCGTGGAGCGTTTGTGAATTATTTTCAATTTTTGTGCAAAATTTGGCTAGTAATGAATAAAAAGGTATAACGTGTCGCGGGACACACGGTAGGAACTTTAGTTCCTTTTAAGCAAAAATTATGTAATACATCTGACGTTATAGATAAACGATTTGCATATTCTTTGGTGGTTGAGTAGTATGCATACCAGACTCTCACGCAGTAGACCCGGGTTAAATTCCCCCTGAGGAAGATTTTTTTTATTGTTAATTTTATTTTTAAATAATTCATGAGGAAGTCCGACTGGTAACATCTACTAATAACAGCATCGTATATTTAAAAAATGAAACCGTAGCATTATACAAAGTGGACATCCAAGAACTGTACGTTTACCACAAAATTAGTGGAAACATAAAATTGAATTGTAAAATGTTTAATTTGAAGTTTTATTACAGTTTATAGAAATTTTTATTTTCTAGATTTTTTCTTAAGTGGGTCGTAGAAAAAATATGCTGTTCGACTCGTGTGTATTGTCCATATCGCACTTGAACGATTGAGCACTCCGCCTACGGCGTCGTGCTCAAACTTCGTCCTCGTGCGATATGGCCATCATATCCACACTAGTTGCACAAACTACAATTTCTTTCAAAATATGCCCTTTTACATTTAAAAACAACCTGCCAAATGTCAAATCAATTTATCCATCCATTTTAAAGTTATCGAATTAAAACATTCAAGTTTTCAAAATTTCAACACCCTGTATTTCGAAAAGTAAATGTGCTAGACCCCTTAATCGCGCACAAAAAATTAAGGAAATAATAGTAAAAATTTATCCCAACAAATTCAAGTAGATCACCAGCACTGCGAATACCAGCTTTGCATAGAATTTCAATATAGCATCGGTGGTTCAGTGGTAGAATGCTCGCCTTGCACGCGGGCATCCCGGTTTCGAATCCGGGTAGGAGCATATTTATTATTATGAATCGCTGCTTCGTAAACGAGAGAGAGACTAAGGAGGCACAAGCACACAAAAGCAAGGCACATAACGAAGCAATGTAACATAACGCAGCGTAACGTAACGCGTAACGGTCAGATCTTTTGCGTCGCGACCCCTGGTCGCTCAAACATAACCTGGCGTAAAGAACTAAAGTTCCAAAAATTGTATAAACATCATGGTGGTGAAGACATTTATAAACTTCGCATCTTGTTCCAGCGCTCGGGGCAAAGCCCAACGCGAAATAATTTTGGTGCTTGATCAATAATAATAGTCTTCACTACCTTGGTGTAAAATATACCATTGTTTATCCATTTCTGAGGCACCAATAAACCTGCCATCTCAATTTTTCTCCAAAGATTGAAGGAGAATGTCCCAATGGCAATCTCGTATATTGATTGATATTAATATAGTATTTCAGCAAATATAATATATGTACCTATCATTAAAAAGTTGAGAAATGTTAACCAAAAATCAAGCGAATTTTATCAAAAATGTCCAAAACCATTTTCGACCAACTTCACATTGAAAGATTCGTATTAAAACTACTGTCCAAATCCGATAACTTCTGATTGCAATTCGATCGTAAAATAGATGAATGGGATGATCCGATAGGATCGAATTAAAGATCGTATTCGACATAGAACGACTCGATAAAATTGTGTTGTATAATAGAAGTCGATACGATTTGCATGATCGAACGACTACCAGACGAATCTTGTTAAAATTAAAACTCTTTTTAGCTTTTTTACAGAAATAATCACAACATAAAATGTAAATCTGGTTTGAACTTTCTTACGTCGGCTTACGAGCGGCGAACAATTCGAAAAGAAAATTTCAGTCTCTATCTTTACGACAAAGTTTTTAATTAGTTTGTTCTTTTTCAAGAAGTTTTCGCAAAACGGAGACAAAAGTGGATGGTTCTAATTTATTTTTTAATTGTAGTCGGTTGTTTTAAAACTTTCGCTCGAAATTTGAAATAAAAAGATGGTTTTTAAAAATAATTATGACACTTTTAAAATTGAATTCAAACTATACCTTGTTTTTTTATGAGGAGCGATTTGAATTTAAGTTGGCATTTCTGCAGCCTAGTGATTGGTTAAATGGCCGCCCGTTTCACACAGCTTTTTTGATACAACTGACAACGATATTTGTCAGTTTTGTGTTTATATGAAAATATTATAACCCACAAAACAGTCTAACCTATAGAAGTGAAAGTCCAATAGAATTACCTAGAATGAAAAATGAGGTGTCAAACCCATCCACCTGAAGCACTAGTTGCAATTTCGTTGTCGAAATAGACAAGGCAGCTGAGGCCAAAAAACAGACTAAGGGAAGAAGAATTTCAGCGATCGCAGTGGATGGGTTCAGAACTATTTCAAAGCGCTTTTTTTAATGGAAGTTTGTTTTTGAATGACTAATGCCCGATTTCACTAACCATTTCCTAAAGTCAGGTAATACCTAAAGCGAATTTAGGAATTCCTAAATGCAATTTACATTTTACCACGCGCTAAGTGATGCCTAAGAGTTATTACGTATTTTCTATTACTCTTTGATCAATCCTGAAAGTATTGTTGAAACAGCTTTGCGAGTGAGGCCCCTTTTTGTCCCAATAACAACATATTGTGGTTCAAAAGATATGTTGCAAACTTTGTAAGATTTATAAATCTGCTCCGCGCTTAATTCCTTTAGTTTTGGATTGCGAATAAAGGCAACCCATTCATTCAACACCAACCTATAAATATTATGAATTATCACACTTGATAAGACTTACAGTACCTGATTAAAACACAAATAACAGTAGCAAATGGCAAAAGGAAATAATCTATGAAAGACAATGGTGACAACAACTATATGACAGCTTTGATGAATTTTAAAATCTTTTCTTTTTTTCGTGCTAAAGGCCTTAGCTGCCAGGCCTGTTTCGACAACTCAATTGCAACTAGCGCTTCAGGTGGATGGGTTTGAAACCTCATTTTTGTATTCAAGGTCATCCTATAAACATACAGAAGATATAAACTTTCACTTCTATAGGTTAGACTGTTTTGTGATTATAACCTAAATCTTTATTAGGTATGTTATATTTTTCAAGATTGTTGTTTTATTTTTAACTAAGTATTATATTCCAACTAAGTTAAGTGCTATTCTTATTACATATTCAGTTTGATAAACAAAATCTATGCTTGTTTTTTCTTGTTAATAATATAAATTTCCAAGTAAAATCTAATTATTGTAAATATCTCTACATCAAGTTTTACTTACATTACTTACAGTAGGTACATTATTATGGTATTTTTCGATATCAAAACTTCTGTTGACTTTTAGTTCGTGCTCAAATGTGAATAGAGAATAATTTAAATATACAGTAGCTTTTTTGTACATATTTATATCATCCAAATTACATTTTGTTCACAATAATGTGACATTTGGCTACAACTTTCGCCATGGCCTGTGGCCACAAAACAGTCTAACCTATAGAAGTGAAAGTTTATAGGATGACCTTGAATACAAAAATGAGGTTTCAAACCCATCCACGAAGCGCTAGTTGCAATTGAGTTGTCGAAGCAGGCCTGGCAGCTAAGGCCTTTAGCACGAAAAGAAGAAAATATTTTAAAATTCATCAAAGCTGTCATATAGTTGTTGTCACTATTGTCTTTTATAGATTGTTTCCTTTTGCCATTTGCTGCTGTTATTTGTGTTTTAATTAGGTACTGTAAGTCTTATCAAGTGTGATAATTCATAATATTTATAATGGTTGGTGTGAAGTGTTGCGTTCCTGGGTGTACAGACATTGCATCAAAACGACATAGGTTTCCCAAACATAACCCTTTGTTGTTGAATTAATGGGTTGCCTTTATTCGCAATCCAAAACTGAAGGAATTAGGCGCTGAACATATTTATAAATCCTACAATGTTTGCAACAGATATTTTGTTCCACAATATATTGTTATTGGGACAAAAAGGGGCCTCACTCGCAAAGCTGTTCCTACAATCCTTTCAGGATTGATCAAAAAGTGATAGGAAATACGTAATATCATTACTCTTAGGCATTACTTAGCGCGTGGTAAAATTTAAATTGCATTTGGGAATTCCTAAATTCGTTTTAGGTATTACCTGTGAAATCAAACATTAGTCATTCAAAAAACAAACTTCCATTAAAAATAGCGCATTGAAATAGTTCTGAACCCATCCACTGCGATCGCTGAAATTCTTCTTCCCTTAGTCTGTTTTTTGGCCTCAGCTGCCTTGCCTATTTCGACAACGAAATTGCAACTAGCGCTTCAGGTGGATGGGTTTGACACCTCATTTTTTCATTCTAGGTAATCCTATTGGACTTTCACTTCTATAGGTTTGACTGTTTTGTGGCCTGTGGCAAATGATGATTCAAATACTAGACTTGCATTGATCCATCATTGGATACGACACCTGCGAGCAATATAATACATAAGCTGCATTTGTTATTTGCACCGCAGAGGCGACGGATTTTTGGTCACGTGTTCACAGATTAATCTGAGCAAATCCGACCAATCATACATACAAACTTCTAACCTATTTTCATGTGTTTTTCACTATGATTTTTTGGCTTGTGACTACAACATAACCTCATGCCATTACAGATAAACAGATTAATTTCTCTCGCCGTCAAAATATTCCGAGCAAACAGATTTAAATCGGACTGATCTGAGCGGAATAACCAAACATTTCAGATTCACTTCCTCTACCTCTAGATGTGATAAACGAACGATTCAGACTAAAAAGATTGATCGGACGCAAATAACGAACGCAGCTATAATATGTCACATGATTGTCAATTAGTTCGAAAAATTTGAGCACGATCCCATGGTGTAATAGAGAACAAGGTGTGTTACCGCGCACGACTAATGAAAAAAAACTTCCAAAACAGCGCCATATTGAAAAATCAGCAAATCAGAAAATAACGCGCGAAGTCAAACGCTTGACAAATAACTGAATTTGAATCGAAAACAAGAGACACAATCTTATGATTACAACAAGTAAGATTTGGTTGTGTAGGTAATAGTTATGACAGTCATTCTAAACATTAAACATATGATTGGCAATATGGCGGCGTTTTGGAAGGTGCGCAGAGCATGACAAAAATTCGTCTTCCGTGGGAGCACACATTCTTCTCTATTACACCATGCACGACCCTTTCGGAACACCCTCTTAATCTAGTAACTTTTAGTGGTGTGAGTGAGGCTTCTTAAAATAGTTAAAAAAATAGTAGTTTACCTAGTAGTTTACTAGTGCGGAAAGTGATATTTTTCCGCACGCTATTGCATATGGCCGAACGACGCTTTAGCGAGTTCGGCCAGCAATCGCGTGCGGAAAAGTCACTTTACGCACGTGTTAGGTACACTATTTTTTCTACTAGCATGCGGATAAAAGCCCAAAAGTTAACATAAAGAAACATTTCCTATTAAAAACATATCAACAAATTAATTATTATTATTTTACATTCATTTGATGAGGCTTATACCAGGGCCATTAAAAAATTATTGAAGCGTACGCGTTCCTCTTTATTGAAAATTATAGCAGAATTCTAATAAATTTCTTAATTTTTCAGTCATTTGGTAAACTTGGATATACAAAATACATATTTTGAATATTCAAATGTCAGTATATTCCTCAAATGTCAATAAATTTACTTTCCGCACTAGTGCGGAAAAGTGACTCTTTCCGCACGCTTTTTAGTGCGGAAAAGATTCACTTTCCGCACGTTAGTAGAAAAAAGATATATACGTGAACGTAGTAGCAGTACGCCCCCTACCGTTGACGGATATAACTATAGTCTGGGTCATAAAAGGAATGATTACGATTGGGGACAATATTTAAAAAATCTGGATAAATATTTTTTCGCTTTTTCTCAATTTGTATGAAATGTTCTGACTCCATAATTTCTCCCGCTCTAACCAAGTTTGCTGTTACTCTTGAAGTCCTGCAGGAGAGCTCTGGCTCTGTTATATGGTATAAAGTTTCATTTACAACGTTTTTTATTGTTGAGACTCCGCTACACAACTTTCCGCAATAGTTGCAGTATGTACGGATGTAAGTATATTTACTAGTCTCGTACTTGCATCCCCATCACTCCCAAACAAAGTAAACAATTCGCGAATGCCCAGAGATTAGTTCTGATTTTCGTCAATCTGGCTCTAAAAGTTTAATTTCAGTCGTCTGTAGAAAAAAATCTCGCAATAGGATTATGTAAATTCATCAATTATTGATTCAAAATCAAATAAAACTCAGATAACTCATCCCCGATTTACATAAAAATTATTCTAGCTTAGGAAAAGTATATATTTGTCATTTACATGAAGTTGCCAGCACAAGAGGCTCACCAAACGTGCTTGAATCTGCAATACGTCGGACTTTCCAGTCCTGGTTTCCGGAGATACCAACTATTTTATGCAAATGTTACCATTGGAAATATGTGTGTATTTTAAAATTCAAATTTATTTCCTGAGTATCTCATTGAAAACGTTATGAAGCGAAATGTTTCAGTTCCTATTAAAAATTCTGAAGAGTAATTCACTTAAAAATTAATTATTCTCATAATTGGATATTTCTTTATAAAATATTCATTAAATAACTCGGTAGTCAGCACCGTGGGTGCGACCTTCAAGATATTTTATGTATACCGTATTCAAGTTCAAGAGATCTAGACTTTTGAGAAAGCTTATTATCCGTTTTGGAGCTAGATCTGTAACCTGATCAGGTATTTAATGGGCTGGCGTCCAATTTTCCTGCAATTGCAGAATCTTACATATTTCACGGTACACTTTGATTAACTCACAGAGATGGTAACCGAGTGAGCATTGTCCTGAGAGATTCTTGGGATCAGATATCAAAAGCTCCAAGAGCAATGTAGCATAGTGAGCAGAAGGTCGTGATAACCTTTTCTCATTTCTGACAATTCCTGGTACCCACAGTGGAAAATCGAGGGGCTCAGGACTTGAGCGTATGTGGTTTTTGTCACGATACACTTACTCACGGTATGTTCTTGCGCATGTAGCCGACGCGTGTGACGTCATGTGGGAATCTCAATCGGTGATGCAAAATGCTAAATATATGGGAAATACTCTGTTTGTGTTTAATTTTCATGCTTATTTCCACTTCATGAATGATTATTTAAATGCAACATGGTTTTTCAGATATAATATGAAATATCACTTTATTATCAGTAACTTAGTTATCTTTTTTTGGTAAGTACAATGATAGTGGGAGTTAACAATGTACAAAACGTGTAGAAATATATAGGTAATATACAGGGTGGGGCACTACGAACGAACTATTCTCTGGCGTCTTAACGGCAAATATAATTAGAAAAAATAAGACGTAGGATTATGTAGATCACTTAGGACTATAATTTAAAAATATTTTCCGTATCAAAGTTAGGTTCCTTTAAATGGAACACCCTGTAATCTATCACATTTTTGAATTGTACTATTAAAAATAATGTAAGTTCATTAACATTTCCCTATACCTATCTAGTTCAGTTTCCAGGATAAATCGATTTTACATAATTTGTAGACCCTCCGAAAAAATACAATAACTTCAATATAAAAACGAATAACCACATTTGCTTTACACCATCTCACTAGAAGCTTTTAACATTCCGTTTCCAGTATTTACTGGTATGCTATCATATACAGGGTGTTTTTAATAGGACAGTATAACACTAACCATTTAATACATAAATATCTGGCTTAATTTAAATGGAACACCCTGTATCTGTTGGGTCTGTTAAACGTGGGAATTTATTACCTTTCAGTTGGTATTAGGGTTGCCTATATCTAACTCTGATAGTTCTCGAGAAATTTTAAATTTGTTTTTGAATAT
The DNA here is from genome assembly GCA_910591685.1 of Galerucella tenella. NCBI lineage: Eukaryota > Metazoa > Arthropoda > Insecta > Coleoptera > Chrysomelidae > Galerucella > Galerucella tenella. The sequence continues at coordinate 5,659 of CAJUYH010004245.1, read as the reverse complement.
TCAATTATTTGCTGACATCTAGTTACCTACGACATGAAACGCCGATGCAAAGTTTTTAAAAATTTAAAATTTGTTATTTTGACAGTAAGTGCTTTGTTGTATGATTTATTATTGATAAATTAAAGGTCTCTTAAATCAGAATTTCATTAAGTGTACTCAATCATTAACTTTGCAATAAGATTGGTAAAAAAACTTAACGATAACTGGAAGAAAATTTCGTAAATTTTCACGTAACAAACTACCCGAACTTTTAGATGAAGTTCCACTATTTACAGGACAAAAAATGTGGCTGCAGTTAGATGGTGCGTCTGTTGATTACAGTATAATTGTCCGGCGTTACCTGAAAAATATTGTTCCACAAAAATGGATTGGGCGAGGGGGTCCTTATCTTTGGCCACCAAGGTTCCCATGCTTAACGCCATTAGACTATTTTCTTTGGGGTTACATAAAAAGTATTGTCTACAATACAAAGCCAACCACTCCTGAGAACATGAAGGATAGGATAAGGAGAGCGTTTCAAACAGTAACACCAGAAATGTTGAAGAAAGTGAACAATAAATATTTTTAAAAGAGGGTTCAAATCTGTATCCAACAAGATGGGCGTCACTTTGAACACCTTCTTTGAATTTTTTGTACCTAGTTATTTTTTTATAATTTTGAAGCTTATTGTATCTGTATGCCCAAAGATAGTGTACTTATCCTTAATAAAATTCTGATTTAAGAGACCTTTAATTTATCAATAATAAATCATACAACAAAGCACTTACTGTCAAAATAACAAATTTTAAATTTTCAAAAACTTTCCATCGGAGAATCATGTCATAGCTACCTACCTAACTAGATGTCAGCAAATAATTGAATATTAAAAAAACAAATTTAAAATTTCTCGAGAACTATCAGAGTTAGATATAGGTAACCCTAATACCAACTGAAAGGTAATAAATTTCCACGTTTAACAGACCCAACAGATACAGGGTGTTCCATTTAAATTAAACCAGAAATTTATGTATTAAATGGTTAGTGTTATTCTATCATATTAAAAACACCCTGTATATGATGGCATACCAGTAAATATTGGAAACGGAATGTTAAAAGCTTCTAGTGAGATGGTGTGAAGCAAATGTGGTTATTCGTTTTTATTTTGAAGTTATTGTATTTTTTCGGAGGGTCTACAAATTATGTAAAATCGATTTATCCTGGAAACTGAACTAGATAGGTATAGGGAAATGTTAATGAACTTACATTATTTTTAATAGTACAACTCAAAAATGTGATAAAATACAGGGTGTTCCATTTAATGGAACCTAACTTTGATACGGCACGCTTTTTTGGAGCACCCTGTATATTCCAAAATATTTTCAAATTATAGTCCTAAGTGACTTACATAATTCTACGTCTTATTTTTTATAATTATATTTGCCGTTAAGACGCCAGAGAATAGTTCGTTCATAGTGCCCCACCCTTGCATGCACTATTTTTCCTACGAAAAAGAAATTTGATTTGAAAATTTTAAAAAAATGCAGAAGCCGGGTCTCAAACCACCCTACGGGACCACATTACACTAATATAAAACGTATATAGGTATGTGACTGTTATACCAAATTAGTAATAAATTATTGTAAACAAAAATTAATAAGTTTAAATATGTATTTACCTTGGTCATTGAGTATTTTTGGTCTGGTGACATTTATTTTGGTCTTTTCTCGACATTCTACAGAAAATATTGGGTCTATTGGTCAATTTTTCAGTTTCATAATGAAAACCAGTGTTACCTATAATGAGTATCATTATGAAACTGAAAATCTGCATTTAACTAATAATTTATAGTATAAGTAGAAAGAGCTTATATTTAGAATCATTCATTGAAATTTGTTAATTTTGACATATTCTTGTCGTTTTTCCAGGCAGTTTTGAAAACTGATTTTCCTATCAATTTCCCTTAATCGTTACAAAACAAAAATAGCCTTATATTATAAAATAGTATTAAATAACAGTAATAACAGTAAATTAGTGGGTAATGAAATTCCAAATAAACGAATCAACTCAAGTAAAATAGGAATTAAAGCTAACAACACCTTGTATTGCATGAAAAGACAATGAATCGAAAGACTGGTGAGAGGTGGGTGTAAATTTCTGGTTCCCGCGTGACGTAACTGCGCGTCTCGGACGCAATTTGGAGTAGAAATCAGCATACCGTGAGTAAGAGCCTCCGTACACGAGCCAAATTTGCGGTCGACCCGACCACTGAATTGCCGTCGCGTTTCGGCGAACTCAAGCTACCCATAAGAAACACTATACCATACGTACACGGGCGTTTACTGCAGTCAAAACGTGCATATGCAGTCATACTTGCAGTCGATCTCCGCCGAGTGGTCACTGCATGTTATCTATGGTCACTGCTGCACCCGCCGTACACGAACCACATTCTGTTGTGGTCGTATGAACTGCGTTGAAGTCATTTGTACCTAAACGAGTGCGTCGACAAGTTGTTTGCAATGGAGAATATTTTTGACACGGATACATTTATCAGTGAAATCCAAAAATATCCATGTACTTATATGGGATTACAAATGCGAATCCTACAGCAACAGAATAGAAAAAAACAATGCATGGGCTGACATATGCGAGAAGTTTACAGAAAATTACTATTTTTAATATTGCTGTCACAACGTTCAATTTTTGGTTTTGAAATTCTGAGTAATTCATCAAATGAACAGATGAAAGGGGGGATCATTCAACCACTTTTTAATGCTTTGCCTAAATTATAGCAAAAAACAAATTTTGTTGATTAATTCGCTCAAAATAATTAGTTCAACACCTTATCAAATTATTTATAACACTTTGAACTTGAAATCACATATAGAAAATAGTTTTTTGAAATTTTAAAAAATATTTGCAATTTGGTTGAAACTACCCCAGTAGTGAGGTAGTTTCAACCACGAAGTGGGTAGATTCAACCTATGAATAAATATAGTAACTTCTTATTTGAAACTCAAAACTCAATGTGCCGTTCCAGGTGATGATGGTATGGACAGGATTGCAATAATATCGTCTCGAAATGAATTCGAATTATTCCTTCTTCATAAAATTTCGTAATCATTTAGTGTATTCTTAATAGCCTTTCCAATATAATAGCATTCTGTCATTTTAGAGAAGAATCGCACCATTACAAAATCTTCTTCTTTGATCAGATATTCTGTGTCATCCAGAAGTGGAAAACTGTCCAGCGACTCATCATCATTGTCAGAGTCTGCAAGATTCATGGATATGTCTGATTCAGAGGAACTGACAACTTCTTAGGGAACTATTTCACGTTTAACTTTCTGCCCAGAACTCTTTAAAGATAATTTCCTTTATCGTTCTTTTTCTAAGGACTCCCTTCCAGTCAGCTCAACGTATATATTTTAGATTTTGTTTCTCTTTTCCTATTAACAATTTTTTTACGTTGATATATTTTCGGATATGGTCAAATGTTTTGTAATAAATTGGCTTCTTGTGAATTATCTTTTTCATTTTGATTTTCTGGTGTCACGGTGGAGTTATCTGCTTTACTTGATTCATTAATTTCAATATTAGTTACAATATTACTGAGATAGCTGCATAATCATCATCCAAAAACGCTAATCTATTTATCGGTCATAGTCCAGGTTTTTTAAATGGATTAATTATATTATTAATTGTGAATGCACAAAAATATTCCAGTTTACTCAATTCACCAATATTTCTAATGGTAATTGTTTTGCCCGCATGGGAAAGCAGCCAATCATCATAAGCCACGGCCAAAGCAGATTTAAATGGGCCATACAGACCAATATCCAACGGTTGGAAACGATGCGTAGTGTGGGGTGGGAATGATACCTACAAGGGTAATGCCCAACTCCCGGCACAATTTAATACTTCCAACTTTTGGAAAAAGTTCGCTGGTCATCCAACCACTTTTATATCCAAGAACAAGGCTGGATGGAGGAGCATCGGTCACATACTCTGTTGAATTTCTAATACGTGGAACGACATAAATCATTTTCATCAATATTTGCTCTATATGTTATCCTAATATATTTTTGGGGCATCTAAAATTATTTTTCAAAATTAAAATTGTTATGGTGTAGATTCAACCACTGGTTGAAAGTAACCCATTTTTTCTGGTTGAATCCACCCCACGCGTATTTAAATAAATTAAAAATTCATCGCCAAAAGTCTATATAGTTTGAGGTTAGAGATTCACTGTCAACTATTTCTACACCTATTAAACCCTTAATTAAAAATATTACATTAAAAAAAACATCAGCTAATTCCCATGCAATACACAGAAACAAATATTAAAAAAGCCAACCATAAGTGACCAAAATTACTGAATATTTTTTAACTTTTTTTGTTTGAACACGACACAACGGATATTTTGTACACAGCTGAGGTACGGTATGAAGTTGTAAATTTTGCTATATTTAAGCGCCAAATCCAAATAAATTATGAAATAAACCAACTGGTTGAATGTTCCCCGTGGTTGAATGATCCCCCCTTTCCCCTAATTATAAAATTTTTTGTCATCCTGTCGGAGTTTGCCAAATAAATTATAAAAGTTTCCTTCCCGTCTTCGCGCAACCAAAAGTGGATGTATCCAAAGCGATCGTGCCCTCCTACGTCTTCTTCTTCTCCTTCTCAACATAAGAAGTAGTAATGCTTCTTCTTCGAAATCCATATGGACTCTGGCAGATGATACCACAAAATATAGGATATATATCAACACCCTGTGATGTGGAACTACACGTGCGGTTCATATGACCGCAAGTCGACCACAAAAATGTCGCTGGTTAAACCGCAAGGTGCAGTTGTCGTGACCACAATTTTGTGGTTGTCTCGACTGCAAATACGTGGTCCGTGTACGTCCGCTCTAAGTGTATCGTGGTTTTTGTTAGACTGATGATTATGCTGGACGAAAATTTTACAGCGAACGGATCAAACAAAGCTTTCTGGTGTGGATGATTGTCTGGTAATTACTGATAACATTAGCACCCCAACGTCAGTAGCCATGGAAATCCTTCTGGGCTTATCTCAGTGTCCTCCAGCAGTTAAAGCTCCTTAAAAACCTGTATTGTATTTGCGCAATTATATATGCTGTGAGTCTAGCTTATATTTCCACAAAGATATGGAAATAATGCAGATTTCTATGCTCCATCATCGTTTTTTTTGTCAAAATTATTTAACAGCTTTCCTCATCCAGACAACTTTTTTTTATTGAATAAAAAGGTACAATGAAGCCTCTATAATCTGAAAAATGTAGCTCTAAGTGTTACTACTTAACCCATTTTAAAAGTTTTAATAGCACATTGGAGCTTACAGAATTTTAAACATAACAAAATAGAGGCCATTGCGAACATGCAACTCCAGGGCTGTGACCTTGGGCAATCGTTGCGGCGAAATATAGATATAGACCAGTGAATATGAAATCGATTTTTGTTAGTTTGCAACACTTTCACTACCAGTTTTTTAAAGCAATTTTAAAACTGAGTTAAACGCATTTCTTGTTAGTTTTTAGTACTTTGTAGTGCTACTAAAAATGATGTAACCAACTTTTCATAAACTGTTGATAAAAACATCAATTAACTAAAAACCTTGAAATCTGCTCACAAACCAGTGCTCTGGAAAAAGTTTTTGTAAA
>CAJUYH010004244.1:0-28100 GCA_910591685.1 Galerucella tenella | reverse complement strand
ATCGTTTCCATATTATTCTTTATTTCACTCTTCATAGTTTGCATAAAATTCATTAATTGTGTTAAATCTAAGTTAGATCCTGTTTCCTGTGTCTGTTGTACTGGTACATAGTGATGCAACTCCTTTATTATTTGTACCGGTTCTTCTTCTTCTCCATCTTGATCCAGTATGCCAATCCTTTTAGATACTTCTAACCTTCCCCCCTTATCTCTGTTCTGTTCTAAATCTCCTGACTCTTTTCCTAGGGTTTCTTTTAATCTTCTCAACAACGTTTCTTTATTACCATCATCGTCCATGTGTCTTTTTCTTAGTTCAGCTTTCAAGTCTGCCACCTTCCAACTTTCTAAATTAATTTCTCTTTTATCCGACATCTTTGTAGTATTGTTTAGTTTTAGTGTGGTCAAAGGTAAATGTCTGTAGTTAATGTTCTACAGGTGAACGTCTAAGCTCGACAACTACTGTTTTTATTTCTTTTAAAATATTTTGTAACAGTTTTTATTTTCCAACTTTCCAACTTTTGATTATTATGAAAACACCAGATGAAGAAATTGCAACCTAGGAAAATTCAGTGTATATCCCACCTTTGTTTACATTCGCCCCACGTTGGGCGCCATTTGTGACTTTCTTATTTATTTATATTGTGTGGGCTGCGTGTAAGTGAGATTAATTATTAATTATATGTGTTCTGAGGCAAAAAAAAAGAAAACAAATTGTTTAGTTGTCTTCAACTAATCAGATGAATTTGATAATTGGTAGCTCAGATAAAGCAATATAATTTGGAACATGAAACTGGGTATTTCTTCTCAGAGACGTGGCCAGCATCCATTCGTTGCACTCTCTCTCAAATGTCTGGTACGTGTTAGTAATCAGATGGAAAGTTGGTAAAATAAAATTCTATTCGATCAACACAAGATAAATTTATTACATATTAAACATAAAATATTTTAACACAATGTGTCACCTCAACACATCATAAAGAAAAAACCTTTTTGTTGACTAATAAAACTCAAAACTAGAAATAGTACCTATGTACCTAATATTACACTAAAATATTTGTTCAAAATTCCTTTATTATTATTATTTAGGCAAAATATATGTTAATTTTGATGAAAATCAAAAATTCAAACTAAATTGAATTTTCGAATTCAATATCAAGTCTATAAAAAATAAAATATTATATTTTAAACTACTTGTTACGCCATCTATTATTATATATTGAAATCTGGTACGGATCTACCTACGATAGTTAGAGGGAGACAACTAATTAAATGATTCCAAACACAGCTAGAAAGTTTACGAAATAAATTCTTAGAAAAGAACAGTTTACATAAGTTGCTGTATGCAATTGGTAAGAAGATATTTAAATCTGCATCACGTTTTCTAATTTCTTTACAATACCAATCATATGTTTTGTACAGAACCGAGTTTTTAATGTTAGAGTTATCTAGAAAAACGAAAAAAATAATAACTGTTCGTGGTGGTGTAACTGGGAACTTCCACCTCAAGCTGGTGTAAATCACGTTGGGTTGTGATTTCCAATAAAACTTTATTATGGTACGTTATCACAACGTTTATGAATATAAGTGTAAAGTACAACTGTTCATGTGAACTGGGAATTGTCCATTCTCCAGGTAAGTACACTGCCACATAAATTGTACTTCAGATATGGTGAAATGTTTTCTCAACTTCATTAATATTAAAACTAACCTTACTTTTCTTTTTATTTGAAGGTCTTCTTTCCGTTTGTTCTTGACAAAATATATAAAATATCTTATTTCAAATTCTTCTATAAGAATATGTGGTGCTCCAAGGAAAAAGCTACATACTATCTGCTCCTACCATGACATTCGATGGAATAGTATTCATATTATTAATTATAACATGATCAGGGACAATCCAAATTTAATTAATTATACTTGTGAGTACTTCTCACAAAAAAAGGTAAGTTTTAAGGTTTTTATCAAACTTCTAAAATCTGTAAACGTGTTTTTTCCTTACCGCTATCAACAACCCCTTAGCAACCGACTCCCTCATCAACATTCTTATTATTTTTTCAATTGTTTTTTATCGCCATGCAGAATTTAAATTATTTCGACCAATTAGAAAATTAGATATAATAAACTTAAGATTAATTTCCTAATACTAATAGTTTATCAACAAATGTAATCATATTTGATCACTGCTTATTTATAAAACATATACACAATTATTTAACGCCACTTTATATTGTAGAATTTCTGTTTTCGTAACTATTCAATTCAAATCACTGAAGTGACCACACACGGAAAGTGTCCACACATGTTTCTTTTCTACTATGACAATAATGTCTAATGACCATATGGGTATAACAATGATAATTTTATTACAATTTTAAAATGAAATTTTTGTCTCGTGATGCAGATTGTAATTTCTTTTATTTATTTCTTCTCGCCGTTTCATGGTAAAAATACACAAAGAAATGTTCCGGTTATAGGTAATGGCCAAATGTGACATGTCACAATATATATATATATATATATATATTTACGTCTATAGTACCAAGTGAGGCCCGGCTACAGGAAAATTGCGGAAGAAGTGAGGACCGCGACAAAGTGAGGACCAATATACGGTCCTCACTTTGTTCATGCCTTCAATCTTCACAAATATCAATCTCTACCAAGTTAAATCACTTTAACGATGAAAAAAAAATTGACCTCATTTTGTAGGCTTAACGTCAAATCACGTATACTGTGATTCTAAATTTCGCCACAGTCGGCGCTTTTCGTTGAGTATATATTTCGACCGTGTATATTCTGAGCTTCATGGTATGGCGTCCAGCGCACCAAGTGAGGACCAGAGATCTGACAACAAGGCTGGTCCTAGCTTTGTGTGCTGTATACATAATTTCCATGAAAATAATATCCTTTTACGTTCTAAATGTTTTTTCATTGAATGACAGAAGTTGTTCGTCTCACTACCTTAAAAATGAATTATTTTCATAAACGCTTCTGAACAAAGTCCGAAAATTGCTTGTTAGTTGCTATTAATTATATTGAGAGAGTATCGCCATTACTGTTAGTACTTTAGACATGTTTGATGAATTTGATCTGTAAAACAATACCAGAGTAGCCTAGTACAAAATTTGATCAATCCGATTTTAACGTCAGTTGTAAGATTAATGGTTTTATACAGGGCTGCTAAAAAGTCTGGCTTCAAGAGATTATCGTTGAAAAGGATAAAGGGAAAGATATGAAATTTTATCACAATGAATGGGACTTCATCAAGCATATTTTGGAGCAAATGTCAAATGTTTTTGCCGTCAGCGTTCAGCATGCTGCCGACATCTCGATTTTTCCAAAAGGCAACCTAAGTATCACATAATTGCTTATTTCTTTCTCTTTTAAAAAATAATTGAACAATTGAACAATAAACTGAACTCACTCCACACTAACGCAAGACTTGCTACGTCGAATAATATGTACCTCTCAATTTATTTGTGTTAATTTGAAATTAGTAATAGTTTTGACAATTTCCACATAAATAATGATGTGGTTGAAGTTTTCAATGCCTACTATTGTTTTTTTTTTCAAGAATCTACAAGATCAAATAATCAGTACAGTACAATTTATTAAAAAAAATAAAACTGATATTTCATAAGACACAGGAAACAATAGGCTTTTTGTGAATCATCACTCGACATTGGTTATCTGAAAAAATTCCAGGTACCGGCGGTACGCCAAGCGCTCACGTCAAAACCATTTTGGGCTTTGAAATATGCATAATTGAGTCTTATCAATCGACTCACAATTTCATATCATTATCCATTTCAAAGATTATACCTTGTTGCGAGATTCCTAAGCAGCCCTCCTCCGTATAATAACAACTGTTGGGTTTGAAGAGTTCATTGAATATTTGATATCAACTTACAAAACATTATCTTGAATGCAATTCAACATTTGTACTGATAGCAATCGTTTTATAAAGTAATGTGAAATAATGTTCTCACCTATAATCTAAATTTCTAGCTTTCCGCCGTAGAAACGACGACGGAAAGAATGTCTGACCAGTCAGGTAAATGCCGGTAAGGTATCGTAATAGCTCCTGAATCTTTCGAAAAAAAGTCATATTTGTGATTGTGAACCAGTGCGAAGCTGTGAACAGTGAAACGGAAGTTTTTGCAAAGAATTGGCTAGTTTAGTATCGCCTCAATTTGTGCCAACACTGTACTAAATTCCTCGAATGTGAGTTTTGGTTTTCCCAATCACTCGTAGGATATGAAATTTTGCGCTTTTAACCGCCGCTTCCCAAATTCCCCCCAATGTGGCGATCGAGGTGGAATAAATTTCCATTGTGTACCCTTATTTACAAAAAAGTCCACAATATTATTTTCGTTTCCTTTATTTTTGAAGAATACATATAGCTCGTGTAGCTGATTTCTAGCGCCTAAGAAATTTGTCGCGTTGTCGCTATAAATTATTTTTGGGTTACCTCTTCGTGCAATAAAACGCTTAAATGTTAACAAGAATGCTTCACATGATAAACTTGTCACTAACTCTAAATGAATACATTTAGTAACCATGCAAATAAAAAATACAATATATGCCTTTATACATGATGCCCGCCTTGCCCTTGAATTTTTAATAAAGAATGGACCCCCAAAAGGACATATTTTGCTTGACCCAGTGCAACGTATTCATCAATAAACCCTTTATAATTTAAAAATAAATTATTATCCTTTACGAATCGTTTTTCTAAACTTAGAAATCTCCTTTTAGCTAACGTAAAGGAATCACCCAATTTCTCATATTCGTTAACTGATTTTAGTAACATATTTACCCGAAAAGACCCATTTTCTAAAATCTTTGTGGTATTATTAAAAATATTTTCTGCAAGTTCATCTTCAGAATTTATAATGTTATTACAACTGACTTCTTCAGATTCCCAAAACTTTTCCATCATTTTATTGATCTCCGACGAACTTAATTATTATTTGCACTTAAATACCCAATAAATTCCTCAGATATATTGCCCGCAATAACCAAACCAAAAAGTGTGTTTTGTAACACCGGCAAACCCCTACCTTATTTTATTATCTCTGGTGTGATTTCCTCGTAATAAATATCGGCACCGAGAAGTATGTCAACTGACTTTTGTTTGCCAAAAAAAGGATCAGCCAAATGCAAATCTGATGGAATTCGAATTTTATTTATATCTATTTCTATTTGGGGCAGTTTCGATACAAAGTTATCCATAACTGAACAAGATATACTAAGTTCCTGGTTATTGACGTCTTTACAATTTCTTAAAGATAGTGTAATGTCAATCATTTCATTACACATGGCCCCTTTACCTGATATTCCCGAAATTTGAATAGTGCGTTTATAAGATGGATAAAGTAACCTTCTCGCTAACTTTGTTGTTATTAACGAACATTGTGCACGCTGTCTAATAAAGCAGTCGCTATAACGGATTTTCCGTTCCTATCCAACAAAAACACCTGTGTTGTAGCTAACATAACATAGTTAGACCTTCCTTGTGCCATTGCAGACAACGATTGAATTGAATTATTTAAAAGAGTTTTATTTTCCTCAACTGTTTGGTCAAAAATACCTCCTGCAGTTGCCTTATCCTGAGGTGCATGACTTTCCCAAAAGTTTCCACTAATATTAGATGGAACATTATCGCGAAAGCTATTAACAATAGCAACATTTTCTCTGCTGCTATGACCCTGATCACCATATTGCCCTTTCTGAACGTGCAATAATGTGTTGTGACTACCCTTACAAATGAAACACCCTGATTCAGTACAGTTTTGAACAAAATGAGGTAAAAAACACTTATAACACAATTTAGTTGTATTCACAAATTGCCGTCGTTGATCAACCGACATCGATTTAAATTTAAAACATTCACCCACCTGGTGATTAGTACCCTTACAATAGCAACATTTTTGCATATAAGCTCACCTTGAAGCGTGGATTTTGTATTTGAATTAACAAATTTCCCTTCACTTTCCGGAACCCCTAAATTCTCTAATGCTATACACCGCTTTTCCAGAAAACCCAAAAATGCTTTCAATGTTGGCAGTGCACTACTTCCTCTGTCAAATTCAAATGCTTGTTTAGTTTGGAAATCTAACTTTTGAGTTAATAAGTAGATTAAAATCAAATCCCATGCCTCAATTGGGACACTTAACTTTTTTAAATCTTCCATATGTTGATTTATTGTTGTAATGAATTCACGTAAGTTAATTCTCGTTTATAGACGGAATTTCCACCAGTGTCTTAATGTGGGCATTGATAACAAATAATTTATTTTCATACCTATTTTTCAAAGTGTTTAAAGCTATATTGAAGTTATCGTTCGTTAAAGGTAAATTTTCCACCAATTTAAGAGGCTCACCCAGGGAGGATTTCAGATAAATAAACTTTTGTATATCAGATAATTGTGTGTTATCGATAATCAGGGCAGAAAATAAATCGTAAAAACCACTCCAATCGGAAAATTTTCCATTAAAAACTGAAATGGACAGCTCTGGAACCTTAACATAATTATTTGGAGTCTGTGACGGCACAGGAGAGCTAGAGCTCGAGCTAGAATTTGTTCCAATAGGATTTTGTAAATTTCTTTTAATTAGTGCACACAAATTAAGATATTTGGTTTCTACGTTAATTCTATCATTAAAAATAGTATCAGAATCATCCTCATCTAGGTCTTCAATTTATTGTCGCCAACCTTGATATTAACTCAAAATTATTTAAAACAGTGTAAGCAGAATTCGGTCACATATATGTCTTTCTTTTTCTAATCTTTTTCTTTCCTTCGATACAATAGTCTTATAATATGTTCAAATATGGCAACATTGTATAGTCCTCACTTGGTGCGTTATATATCGTTTTTCATGTTAGATGGTCCTCACTTTGTGGATATGGTGGTGAATAATTATACGGTGCTCGTTTTGATATATAAATGGTTGGTCCTCAGATTGTCGAATATACACAAATTTTAAAACTTTTTTCCATATGAAAATTCACGAGTATATTATCGTTCACCATTTACCTAATTTTCGAATTATATTACATATCTGTCCCTAACGTTCTCAATCCACTCCTTCATGGTGTCCTCACTTTGTATGCTGAAAGTCGTGTCCTCACTTTGATAGCCAGTCGTAAATATACATATATATATATATATATGTATGGAATTAGGCAATTTTGCGAAAATTGAATTTAAAAGTGAAATGCTTATAATGGGATTTTCATGGTATCTTGGTTGAATGAAATTAAACATATGCAGAAAGTAGTCGAAATCATCCAAAGCCATATTTTTCTCTGAGCTAGATACACATAGATTATTGGTATTTCGGAAAGCATCACAGAGTGGCGGTGAATTTTTGCGTATTTAGTAGTTATTTGTTAAATCGAATTCATTCAGTTTACATATATTGTGGTATAGAATTTAGTTAGAAGACATAATTTTAATGAGGAAATTGTGGCTAAGGTATTTTCTTCTATATTGTAATGGGGGTTCTAGGGCTTCAACGTGAAGTGGCTCAATAGGAGTAGATCTCATAGCACCCATACATGTACGTAGAGCTTTGTTCTGAAAAACATCAATTTTTTGTAAATTGTGTTTACTTGCGGATCCGTATAGTATACATCCATAATCTATTATAGATCTAATGTAAAATCTATAAAAAAGTAATGAAGTCGATACATCAGCGCCCCACCAAGTTTAAGAAATGGCTTTAAAAAAATTCATACCTCTATTGCATCTATTCAATAAATATTCGATATGGGGTTTCCAGGTTAACTTTCTATCAACTATCATTCCCAAGTACTTAATTGATTTACAAAAAGGAAGGGCTTGAGTATTTAAGTGGATAGTATCGATATTAGGGATGTTATGTCTAGAAAAAATGCAAACTGCTGATTTCGTAGGAGATATTCCAAAACCATTTTTAATGAACCATTTATTAGCCGAAACGAATATTTCATTTAAGGTCTTCAGAATTTCATCATAATTTTGGGACTCTGAATATAGACAAAAATCATCCGCATACTGAATAATTTTCGGTGTGATACACTCAACATAAATACTGTGGAGGTCAGCTGTATATAAATTAAAGAGTAGTGGACTCAAACTGAACCCTGAGGTAGCCCCAAATTATTATAGCGAGGTCCTATGAGGTGATTGTAATGGGTTTTGATATATAATTTTCCATTAAAATAAAAGTTAATGATTGCGTCAGTAAATCGAATTGGTACTAAGAAATTTTCAATCATTTTTTCTCTCAGAATATGTAAACAGACACTATCGTAGGCATATCTATTAGTGGAATAAGTATTTTGGATATCGATTCCTAGAGGGCGTCTAGTGTTCCACAACCTCTTCTGTAGCCAAACTGAGATCTGGGAAGTAAATACCTGAACATCAATATTGGTCAAAGCCTTAGGCGACTGCAGCTTCTAGACTTCTAGTCGACTCTTCTCATATGTGAAACGGAGTCTACTCGCTAATAGACTTGAAGTATCAATGACGCTAAACTAAAACCTTTATTTTCATTTTACGAAAACATAGGCGTAGTGAATTGAATTTTATTCCAAAAGTAATTATGCATTGAATTGTTGAATTTGGATTTCACGTAAAAATACGCTCATTTTAACTGTCACATGTCACAGTGTCAAATTACTCGAAAAATTACCCCATTATCCCTATTTATTTATCCCTATTTCAATTTTATTGGTAATAGTGACAGTGGGTAGGGGAGAGACGTACGAAAGTTGAGGATATGATCGATAGATGTCTCCCTTGAAATAAAAATCAAACTCTTTTTGCATTTTCTCAAAAAAAAAATTTGCCTTCAAGATATGCGATCTGTTTTCGGTGCCGCACCCTATATATATACAGTGTGTCGCATTTAAGATGAAGACACTCCCATATTTTCGCTGTTTGAAGAATTACAGATTCGGATCTTTGTAGAGTCATACAGGTTGATGGGCCACATTTCTTGAAATAGTCAACTGAAATCTGAACTTTAAACTCAACCTACTACGATTTCACACACAGGACCGCTTCTCGATATTTTGCTTCGCGTTAGAGATATCGAAAAAGCTGTTCAGAATATTATGTTAACCCCACATACCGACCACCATAAGAGTATCGGCATCCTGACAAGGGAAAATGGCGACAAGGCCGCCAACCTTTAAGAGAGCGCTGAGATTCTTATGGAAACTCACTTCCCAGGTTCTGTCTGTCTCACATCGTTCTTTTTAAAAACAATGGAGAGGTTATGCGAGCGGTATATAAAAAATGAAGTGCTAGTTCACAACCCACTTCATCCAAATCAGCATGCATATAATCCGGGAAGGTCCACTGATTCGGCCCTCCACCAAGTGGTTGGCAGAATCGAAAGATCATTGGACAACAAAGAATCCACCCTGGGTATATTCATAGATATCGATGGAGCGTTTGATAAAACAACCTTCCCAACAATTACCCAACAACTCAACTCCAGGAATGTACCTCTGGTGGTAGGAGAATGGATACTCAAGATGCTCTCTAGTAGAGCAATAAGTATCAATGTAGAAGACATCACAGTAAGAGGACTGGTCATGAGGGGATGTCCACAAGGAGGAGTCTTATCACCCCTTCTATGGAACATGGTCCTGGACACCCTGATTAATCACCTCAACAACAATGGATTCTACACAACTGCATACGCAGATGACATAGTTATCTTGCAGACTGGCAAATTTGTGAACACACTGTGTGACAGAGCGCAGGATGGGCTTAAGTTGATTGAAAAATGGTGTAAGGAACACTCACTGTCGATCTATCCCAGAAAGACTGAGATGGTCCTTTTCACCAGGAAAAGAAGTTTATCGGGTTTGAAACCTCCCGAAATCTTCAAAAGCAAACTAAACTTTTCGGAAAAGGTGAAATACCTTGGTATTACCCTCGACAGGAAATCGCACTGCTGATTCTTTAGCCAGGGAAGCAGCTGGACTAAAAATTCTAGGACCCAGTGACACCTACGGCCTAACGATTTCGACAATTGCGGAACTAGCCAAACGTTACACCCATGCTCAATCCCTTAAGAGATGGGATGGAATCAAAGGATGCAGTCTTGCCAGGATCACCCTGGGCGACCCTGGAAAGCTGGCGCCGAAGAAATATTTGGCGATGACCAGGAAAAACCTACGTTTAATAGTAGGATTTCTGACTGGTCACTGTCAACTAAGGAAACACCTCCATACTATGGGGCTAGTGGACACACCTCAATGCAGGATGTGTGAACAGGAAGATGAAACTGTCAGGCATTTCTTATGCGAGTGTCCGGAGTGATCGTCAATAAGAGAGTGTGTGTTCGGTGAGTCTTGGCCTACACCTGCCGATATAAAGGAGATGTCTCCCAGTGACCTGTCCACCTTCCTGAGAAGGACAGGATGGACAATGACCTAGGAGGACAACTCCTCGGGAGGATGTACAATGGGTCACATGTGGCCTAAGTGCTGTGAGCCTACACACTCACCCTCCCCACTCTACAGATACAGGGGTTCTACCAAATTTTATCATAAAATTCGCATTTTTAATCTTTTTATTTTTTGGTCTAAGTATACAAAATTATTATTTATTTTGATAATTATTGTGCCGTGGAAATTAAAATCTTGACACGGTGTCATGTATTCAAATATCTTAGTAAAGTAAACAGCACTTTTAAAGGAATATTGATCAAATTAAACAATATCTCTTAATAATACGTAAGTGTGGGTGGGCAAAAAAATTAGAAAATTATATATAAATTAAAGTTCAGTTGATTAACTCAAAAGATGTGGCCCATCAGCATGTATGACTCTGCAAATATTCAATTCTGTAATCTTTCAAACAGCGAAAATATGGGGGCGTCAATGCGACACACTGTATATATTATATAAATTATTATTAAAGATTTAGTTACCTTCTTTCTTTTCTTTGCGACCGGTGTACAAAAATCGTTTGACATTGAAACCTTTTAACCTTTTAACAATAGCCTGTCCTACATGCCCCAATCCAATAACACCAACAGTAGAGTTTGTAATATCCTGACCCAGCATCCAATTCCAGTCTTTTGGCCCCCATTCATCTCTAAAAATATATAATAATGAGAATGATTCCCATTCAAAATCCGACAATTCTTCAAAATTATTAAAAAATTTCCTATCGAACGACAATGTCGTTGAAAAGATGGGACATAAATTGTTATCGCACTAAATAATGCGTGACGCTTGGAGATTCTAAAAGAGGGTTTCAGTAAAGGTTACACGAACTAGGTCGAGACGTACACAAATGAAAATTCAAAGTTTCCTCCTCATATGTTAGCAAAGCATTCACCATCATTATTAAGAACTACAAATGAGTGTGAAGCATTTACTCGAAATATATATAATATAATAGGAAAACTCACCTTTCCATTCTTAATCGAGCTTCGTGCAATCTTCTGGCAGCTGCTATAGTTAACAATACTGCTACATCTGCTACAGAGTCAAATTCTGGAGTAGGCGTGTTACTGATTTTAATTCCACGTTTTTTAACTTCATCCACATCAACATGATTATAACCAACTGACATTAATCCTATGGCTTTCAATTGTGGACCTTGAACAGATTTATTGGACTATTATAGTATATTACGTAACAAGAGTTGTAAGTAACCCATTACGCACGAAATGAAAAAGTTTATGCACGAAGCCGCGCAGCGGCGAGTGCATAAATTTCATTAGTGCGTAATGGGATTACAACTCGTGTAACGTAGGTACTATACTTTTTCTAGGCCCATCTATTTTCTTCTGAGTGCTCATAATTTCATCTTTTTTACTACTAACAGACATATTCGTAGGTGAAGTTGAGAAAATGTTCGGATACTATATTTTGTTACAAAAATTGACATCATAAATGAGATGACGCTTATTTCCATAACAAAAAAAAGCGTATAATTTTTTTTAGATATTGTATAATGTCTTGCCGATATTTAGGGGCATCACTGTTTTAAACTAAAATGTATTTCTCTAATGCTAAAAGCTTTAATGTTTTTCCATTGATTAAAAGTATGTAAATGAACCAAATAAAGTAGTACGTGAATAAAAATGTTATTGTAATTTAATTAAACCAAGAAGTTTAAGCTTTCTTCTCAAAACGCACGTGTATGTTATTAGATCCCATTACGTGCATGTTATTGTTAATAGTATATTACATAACAAGAGTTGTAAGCTGCTTATTACATGCGAATAGAAAAGTGGTAATTCTATAAGCATGTAATAAGCTTACAACTCTAGTTGTGTACTATACTTTTTCTACGAACAACTTCTTTAATAAAAATAAAACTCATGAATAACATGTACATTCACACTAACAGCTAGTAACAGCAAGTCTTATTAATTATTAAACGTCAAAACAACTTCTACTAACTCGTTTCCATGGTTACTCGAAACAATTGACTGACTAGGATGGGTGATAAATTCTAGAACTGAAGCGTAATTTTTTTTACCTACTCCTTATATGTAAAGCATTAGTTATCTAACTCCTTACTAAAAGCGTAAGTTGAACTTTACAGCAAGTGTGCGGTAATGAGTGTGCTGTAATGTTATTACATGCACCCGTTAGGAAATTTTAGTATAATACTAAATTTATGTTGGTAGTTCTGACTGTGTTTTGTGCTGTCTGTCACTACTGAATACCCAGTTATTAAATTCGTCACTTTTAGATAAAAGAAAACAGTGAAAAAATTAAAAGTAAGAACAACAAGTTGTGTGTGAAAATAAAAATAATAATTTTTAATTAGTACTTGGCTAAAGCAAATATTCGTACCGAAGTCTGACAGCGCAGATGGTTAAGCGTTGGTTTCGAAACCAGAGGTCTCACGGTCCCGGGATCGCACCCCGCAGGCGGCATTTCATTTTTTTATTTTTTTTTTTTTACAAAAAATATTTTTAATTTCTATTTGAATAAAAGTATATTAATATAACTATTTTTTTAGTTTTAAACTAGTAGGTACTGTACTATTTTAAATTTTAGGTAATATTAATTTGTGGGATTTCTGGTGCTTGTCGTAGACAAGAATTAAAAAACATTAAAATGGAGGATATTGAGGATTCAGGAAAATCAATAATTATTAATATTCCTGATACTAAAACTAAAATTTATAGGTCATTTGTTGTATCCGGCAGTTTTTATGACATTTGCAAGAAATACTTACAAATCCGTCAAAAAATACAAGCACTTTTTCCATAAAATTAATAAGAAAAAAAATCAATTTCGTCGTAGATAAAGTATAGTACACAACTCGAGTGGTAAGGGCAATTACATGCTCGTAGAATTACCGCACTCGCCGCTACGCGGCTCGTGCGCAACTTGTTCTACTCGCACGTAATATGTCACTTACCACTCTAGATATGTAATATACTATTACCTACGACCCCCCCTGTAATCAGTCAATAACACACAGTCGGTATCAATGTAATGACAGCTATTACGCACTGTAAAAAAAACGCACAGCTGTAAAGTAAATCGCACGGCTTCCCTAGCAACATCTTAGCAACTGTCAATAGACGTCTCCATTTTATTCAAAATTTACTATTTGAAAACATTAGATATGGCCACGTTTAACTGTGAAAAGCACAAAGGGCTATGTATATGTATTGATTATAATTGAAAAATGGACTTTCGATTATCAACAATATAATAATAATGATTAAACGTTAGTTCTTTACTGTGCTTCTTTCATTGGTAATAGAGTAATAGAGATGGAGTTTACCAAGCACCTCTAATTATGTAACTGTTATTTCTTATGCTTCTTATGAAAAATACAAGTACAAGTAGGTCGTAGGTAAAGTATGGTACGTAACTCGTGTTGTAGAGCATTTTACGCACTCAAGGAATTACGCACTCGCCGCTACGCGGCATCGTGCGTAACTTTTCCATTCGTGCGTAAAATGCTCCTTACCACACACGTTACGTAATATACTATTATTACGTGCTAGTCATTACGTGTCAGTATCCGTAATGATCTATTTACTTAGTAACCAAATAGTAGGTAATATGGAATTTACTAGTATGAGAGTAGAAAAAATGTCATTTCCAAGGAATGTTGACAGTGCGTTTTTTGACGTTTACAGACATGGGCGTAGAAAAAATTATTTGTATGTATGTTGTAATCATAGAGATATTATAGGTACTACATATATTATTATAGAGGCAACAAGCCATAGGACGCTCTGTAAGTGGGAATGTCAGTCTGATATATCTCCGGTAAAGGAGCACGAGACAGACGATCAGAGGTTTTTCTGTCTTTGTTTGTGTTTGCAGTGTGTACATAAAGTAACGTAACTTGCTAATATTTCGATTTCTGTTAGGTTCACAAACAAAAATGTTGAATAACAGTTTTTTCAAATAATCCAGACCATCTGCATAAGTCGATAAGATGAATACAGGGTGCACCGTTGCTCCAAAATAACTTATTAACATATTTTTTCAAATAGTACACCATGTATATATTTTCAGTTTTCCATAATCTATCAAATTAACCTTTGAAAAGTTCACCATCAGATCTCAGAGAGTTAACCTATGGTCAAACACGGAACAATACAATTTAATTTGTCGTATCTCTTTGTCTGTTCCAATTCTACAATTTGGATTTGCAATTGACGTTTTATAGTTATTTTTGATTTCCATTAATAAGTAAAAAAATAAATGTATATAAAGCTTTATATATTCCGGTGAATATTCGGTACGAATTATTTTGAACAAAATGGGGGAGCTGGAAGAAGCAAGAATGATTTACAAGAACTTACAGATGATTAAGGGTGTGTTGTAACTCGGTAGGTTGAACCATTGTTATAGTTAACCATTGGTTAACTTCAAAAGGTTGTTGTAACACGAGAATTTAGACGTTCGCCAACTGGTTAACCTTCGAAAAGTTTACAATCAGATCCCGGAGAGTTAACCTATGATCAAACACGAAACAATACAATTTTACTTGTTCTATCTGTTTGTCTGCTTCAATTTTAGAATTTAGGTTTGCAATTGACGTTTTACAGTTATTTTTTATTTCCATTGATAAGTAAAAAGATAAATGTATATAAAGATATATTTATCCCGTTAAACATTTAGTGCGAATTATTTTGAACAAAATGGGGAATTGGAAGAACTAATTTACAAGAGTTCACAGATGATGAAGACTTTCGAGAGATGCTCGAACTAGAAATGATTCCCAGAGCCTTTAGAAACTCAGGTACCCATTATATAGAGGAGAATAAAACTAATGAACTGAACTGAAATAGCTTTATTTATTATAAAAAGTTTGAAGTCAAATTATTTTACTCTTATATAATCAAAAACCCTTTCTATACCAGAAGGTGTGAGGGTAGGTATCTATATCAAAATATTTTGTTAGTAGATTGAATTAATCTATTTTTATTTATTTTTTGTTATCTTTTTTGCTTCTTCCCATTTCACATTTCTTCTTTCGAGTATTTATCGGGCTTCTCACACTTCCCTGACTGGTCTGCTGCTCATTCTTGTTGAGTGTTGAGTCTCCGAACCACTTGAGCTTTTCCTATCTCATAATTCAAGAATTGGTTCTACTTCCACTTCCTTTCTCACATCCTCGTTTCTTATCCGATCTCTTCGTGTTATACCCTTCACTCTCCGCAAATATTTCATTTCAATTGCTTCTATTCGACTTTTAGATTTCTGTGACAGTATCCAGCTTTCACTTACATAAAAGTGGAGATTGGCCGATAAACTGTTTTATATACTGTAATATTGGTTTTTGCACTGATTTCCTTTTTTCCTATAAATGATCTTGATAATGAATGATACAGATTTGATGCATTGGTGATCCTTTCATTTATTTCAATAATCTTCATTTCCGTTATTATTTATCTTTATACCAAGGTATTTAAATACTTCTATGAAACTAAATTACTAAATGTAAATGACAATAACGGAAACGAAAGATTGAAATTTCAACTGAAATACATTGGTTACGTAACCCTTGATCGACAAATTGTGTTACAGCGCAAAAAGGATTAGATGATGAATAGTGGTTAAACGTAGCTTAACCGTTGATTCAGTGACCAGTGGGTTAACCTGCTGCGTTACAACACACCCTGAGGGTGGTATTCCTTTACTAGGTTCACAAAGTCTCGCCGTAGCTCTCACTATGTCCCCTCACCAAGCTGCGCCTCCGCTTGCGACTGGCCTCGAGTCTCGAGCTCGCATTAGATTGACTTTGTTTGTATTGGATACAATCACACTGTAAATTCTGCTTAAAAATGATTAATTTGTGGAATATATAAATTGGTAGCATGAGAAATCACAGATTGTTTGGATACTTCACTGCAAGTTACTTTCAAATTGAACTTCAGAGCATGTTGTTAGAGCAATTAATTAGGAAATAATATGTAATTTTCATCTCGTTATTGATTAGATATTATGGCATCTCCGTAAAGTGAATTAAGACGCGTGCGAAATCTAAATATGCATAGAATGCGGTATGAGAGTCGCGATATCCGAAAATTATTACCTGAAAATTTTATTTTTAGTGAATTGACAATATCATTATCTTACCTACAACATCAAGAATCTCTTTATCCAATTGAAGACTCGATGCCCACAATATTGCATCTACTCCTTCGGCATGTTTTATGATTTCTTCTCTACCTTCATCTGCTAGTTGGATCACTTGGCATCTTAATAATTCACAAAAAATCAAGAGGTTATGGTTTTTTAATATTTTATTCGAATTTTTTTATGGAAATGGGCGTCTTTTTATGCTCAATACATTCCCCAGATTTGAAAAAATGAGGCTCGATAGTTTCAAAAGACAAACTAGACTGTTGATTTATTGGTTGGAAATCAATATAAGGTATACTTTTTCTGGTGGCAGAAAACGGCACTATATATATATATATATATATATATCTCTTTGTACATTCTTTAATAACCTTGACATAAATTAGTATAACAAATACAGTTAACAATACTTATAGAACTACGATTATGTTATGTTGAAGATAATTGAGATTATACAACAATGAACAAAGAAGTATAATTCTGTTATCACCGCTCCGACGCTACGATCTTAATTTGAATCGCCAGTGCAAAACAAGATTGTCGAAAAAAACAATTGTTTTCTAATATTGTAACGTCAAACTCGAATAAACTGTAAGCAAAACCAAAACACTCATAATACCTATACTTATATCATAGACTCTGTCAGTTCTTTAAACTTAAAATTCTAATGGCTGAATATTGATTCATAAAACATCTAAATCAGAAAGTGGCTAGCTTCATCTTCAGTGATATGACGTATCTGTAGTGAAAGCTGCAAATATTTAGGAATTCTCAACTAGAGCTCATATATATATATATTTTGGTGTGCGTCATTGATTGTTAATGTCCTAACACATTACGTTGGAAGGAATGGGAAAAAAAGGCAGGTCTGTGATTAATCCTAATCGAAATATCACTAAAATGAACCGCTTGAATGTATTACAAACGTTAACCCAATAAGTTGATGTTTAGATTATTCGCAAGCGCGACCTTTCAATCGGAAGAAATTACATCATTGAAAATGGGATTCAGACGTACCTTCCGTAGCGGCAATGTATCTTACGTCTTTTTCTAATGTCCCGCTGACAGTTCTCGTCAGGTCTGTACTTTTTTTTACGGTCAAATATTACTTATGAAAAGTGAATATTAATCTTATTGTCATATTTATTTAAATTATACAAAAATATTCCTAGATACACAGAAAAACATCAGCATTTGGAAAGTATTTTCAGATAGAAAAAAAACCTGGTAATGATTAATCTCATAGCCTTTTCGAATTTAGCTGAATACGATCCTAATGATTTTATTTATCAAATTTAAGGTTAGCTATATGTTAAAATAGCAAATAAAATAAACGACATACCCAAAACGCGAATATACGTCACAAAAAATGACGCAAACCAAGAAGGCTATTGAATGTACTATACCGGCTTTCTTCTAAAATATTTGATTGAACTTTTTTAAATTGATATGTGAAAAACAACAATATCCTCTCCAACTTGGCAAGCAGTGAAATGAATTCAAAATATGAGTTTGGATTGATAATTTCCTTCCAAATCAAGATGCGAAATTTTCTTACCAGATACCACGCAAGCTTTAATTATTTCCGGAGAATTTCTTTTGGGGTACGCATATTTTAAGAAAATCTGCGGAAATAATTCAAGCTCTGGTTATATTTGAAGTGAACATTTCTTCCTATTCAAGGATGTTTTTTCGAAAAAAGTCAAGTCAAGCTTATGTAAAAATATATTGATCTTTAAGAAGAGTATTTTCGAATCAACCAAGCAATTTTCGTCGATTTAGATTTTCCATTCCCTATACAATTACTTACAAAGCTCCCAGCATACAGAGTGTTAAAATCAATATAAAATCACGAATTTTACTTACCCTTCTTCGGCTAGTAGTTTAGTACCTTTTTCAGGCACGGTTGGATTTGTTACTAATACTTTAAAAGCGCTCATGTCACTCCGTCGAATTTTCCCAAGAGTTGATGCGAAGCCAACAACGAAAACCAGTTGTACACCTAAAAAATTGTATACATATCTTTCGTTATCTAATTATATAGATATTGCAGAATAACAATTATTCTAACGCTTTATGAAGTCCATGATTATGCTTTTAGTTCGCGGGTGGAGAACATATACCCTGTACTGATGAAGCGCAAATACGCTATATCATTAAAGTGGCGTCTGAAAAGCCACAAAGGCTTGTTTGTTCAAATCAATATCAACTTGGAAAACATAGTTTGAAGATACGTGTCATTTATAGTTTTATTTAACCATCCAGTGTAATAATGAGGGCCATCAACAATCGAGATAATTAATTAAATAATGTTTGATTGAAAATGTCTCAGATATGGTCGTTGGTTCAAATGTCACTGTTTTCGTTTTTCTTAAATTCTTTCCTGGATGTCTTAACACCAATAACTATTATAACTTTGTAGAATAATAAAATCAAACGATAGGTAAGTCAAAAACTAGAAATATTCTATACTAGGATTCATTTTTTGAAGACATTTTTGCATGTTTGGTTACCTACACCACAGATAGTCCATTGAAAAGTTACATTTGGGGTTGCGTTTTTTAGAGGACGCAATTTCAGTTTTTTGATCTGTAGGGGGGGTCAGTGTGAAGCTAAAAACAAGTTTGTGGGGTCGCAACCCTTGTCTCACGGCCGCCATCTTGAAAATAGGGGTTGAAATGGTTTTTACGATATATCTAACTATTTATTTGATAAAAAAAATTTGTCGACATTTTTTGTTGAAAATTAAATTCTCTACAACTTTGGTCCAGTAACTTTTTGTCGTAGAACTATAAATAAAAAAGTTATAAGCGAAAATCTTCAGAAATTCGAGAAAAAAATTTATATTTTTCGATGTAACTTTTTTTATCATTTTACGAAAAAATGATATTTGACTATTTTTGTAGATCGTTTTTTGAGGTGCAACTTTTATTCGCATCATTTTTTCATTAAGTCAATAGCTAAGGTTTTACAGCGCTCCGAAGTGAGTACCTACTATTTTTAAGTACTCTTAACTATACCTATATTATACGTATGTACTAATAATATGTCATCAGTTATTGTTTTTTTTTATTTTGTTATTATAACTTTTCCAATTACAAATTCTGCAATATTATTAATAATTAATTATTGACTCTTTTCCCCACCACCCACGAGGTAGAGTCTAGAGGCGCGTTTTTTCTTACGTGGTATCCCCAATAGGCATGATCCACGATGATTTTCTAAATTAGAATTACTCCGTCCTCGTCCTCAGTCGTTTTGATGGACCAGGCTGCGGCTCAGCATCTGATCGGCTTCCTGAATTAAATACCAGTGGGAGAACTGGAGAAGGAAGGGGTGTTAATGTTGGCGGTTCATCATCAAAGCCATTTTCATTTATTAATTCTGAGAGCTCCATTACGTTGCTGCAAGTCTCTCCAGAACAATGGAAGCACACTGCAGAACATTTCAGTCCTGCTTTTCGACATCCACACATCGCTCCACAGTTTCCTTTGCATTTGCAAAAGATCAATTTTAGAAGTTCAGGGGGTGCTGGAGGTTTAGAGTTCTGCACTGGCATCAATAATTTTCCACATTTTTTCCAGCCCCAGTCTTCAGGATATTTATAATTACCAAGCCACGACTGGACCTGATGGTAGACTCGGAAAGTATGAAAGCGTCAAAAGAGTCAATAATTAATTTTTAATAATATTGCAGAATTTATAATTGAAAAATCATAATAACAAAATAAAAAATAAAAACAATTACTGATGACATATTATTAGTACACACGTTTAATATAGGTATAGTTAAGAGTACTTAAAAATAGTACTCACTTCGGAGCGTTGTAAAACCTTAGCTATTGACTTAATGAAAAAATGATGCGAATAAAAGTTCTACGACAAAAAGTTACTGGACCAAAGTTGAAGAGAATTTAATTTGCAACAATTAAAAAATTTAAAAACAAATTTTTTTTATCAAATAAATAGTTCAAGAGATATATCGTAAAAACCATTTCAAACCCTATTTTCAAGATTGCGGCCGTGGGACAAGGGTTGCGACCCTACAAACTTGTTTTTAGCTTCACACTGACCCCCCCTACACATCAAAAAAATAAAATTGCGTCTTCTATAAAACGCAAGGTAAGGCCTAAAAAATGTAACATTTCAATGGACAAAGATAGATGTCAATATAAATATAATGTATAAGATGAGCGTTGGGTTGCCTGCAGAAAATCGTTGATTCATGTAAGTAAATAATCAATTAATGGGGGGTCGTTAATGTATTATTTTGTCTTATTTTGAGAACGTTAATAGCATATGTTAATACACGATCGTCGGAAGAAATAATTTTAAACGACCTTTATAGCGCGCCAAAGATGCTGACGTCAATGAGTATGATGCCCAGTTATATGTACTCGTATAGAATGTTTCTCATAAAAGAAAATATTTCATACAGTGAGTAGGTACTTTTAGGTTCAAATAAATTCAATATTTTTCTGTCCAAAGCAATTATAACAAAACACACAGGTCAATTTTCATTTTTGATTACGCTTCGTACTCTGTCATTGAATGTACGTACGTCACCACTTTCACTTACATGACATAATTTTTATTTTTTCGAATAGACCAACATAATTTGCTCTACATTTTCGAATTGTAGAGCTATCTACTCCATTCACAGTTTTCTGCAAATAAATTGTCATTTTAGTAAGGCATGTTATGAATAGATGTCAAAGGTTATTAGTTTTATACCGCCTCACAGTCTTTGAAAAACAAAGTAATTGCTGCTTCTTTGTGAAAGATCTTTGTTTTTTTTTATTTTCAAAGTCTCTGTGAGGCATTATAATAGTATTGTAACGTTTATTCTAATTTATATTTACAATTAATTTATATTTACAGATTTATATTCAAATACAGTCCTTATTTACTAATTTATATCTCACACTAAACACACACTAACTATAATTTATATGAGAGTCACTTTATCGAGGCGCGATTGCTTTCTTTCAGTATCAACACTAACTGACTAACTGACCCGCTGCGATGCTCGTCGCCTATTTATACTCGCACGTATGTTTTT
This sequence comes from Galerucella tenella, assembly GCA_910591685.1. Classification (NCBI taxonomy): domain Eukaryota; kingdom Metazoa; phylum Arthropoda; class Insecta; order Coleoptera; family Chrysomelidae; genus Galerucella; species Galerucella tenella. Next base: position 6,447 of record CAJUYH010004244.1, on the reverse strand, counting down.
CTAGAAACCTCTAGAACTCGAAGTTTTGGTGGATGTGCCGGGTTTTTCTAGATATTACGTTTTCCAGATCATTCTTGAAAATAAGGCGGAGGAGCCATAGTCGTCTCATATGGGAATTTCACTGGGGGCACTAATTGAGCACATTAATGCAGCAGCTCGCGTAACAGTATTAAACTATTACCTTTGACTGCCAAGTCTCTTGAACGTGAGGCTGTGTCTAAGCCAGGAGGTTGAGTATCTGGGCAAAATTCTGGATGCAAAACTAATCTGGAACTCATACCTGAGAGGTTTGCCAAAATGAAGGGTGATTTAATTTTTGCCAATTGATTTTTTTGAAACCTTGATTGACTCAGTGTAATTTTTTCATTTTTACATTTATAAATAGACTTGATTAATTGTAATCCATTTTTTAGGTTACGTTACTTTAGTGTACTTCGATTTGCAATTTTTTCGTCTATCAATGTAACATGGAATCTTACGTTTTTTGAGTAATTGAAGTGTGAATTTTAATAAATAGCTCAAAATTGTACATAGTGATTAAAAAAAACTTCGAATTTGAGTTTTTTTGATTTTTTGCATTTTCTGAGAACATTTACCATGAAGATGTATATTTTTTTTCAGACTATCAGAAAGTAGAGATTTCAACGAACAAAAAGCCCACCAACTTTTTGAAAAAAGCTGATATTTTGACGCGAGAATTTTCGATTTAAAATTAGGGTGCTTTTTTGATATTAAGTCAAAATAGGGTGAAAAAAAAGTATTTTTCAAATCAAATAAATTACAGTGTATTTGGGACATAATAAGGTAAGTTTTCACAAAGTTTCGTAAAAAAAATATTTTTTTTGAAAAAGAAAAATAAAAAACCAAAAACTTGGTTATTTGAGTTTTTCAGATACATTTTGAGGTTATGTGTAAAAATTGTGAATACAAAAGTTGTTGAGCTTTCTATTACTCACAACTTTGCTAATTAACTTTTTTTCGTAGGACTTGTAGTTTTGCCGGAGATCGAGATAAACCATTTTTTACCCTTAAAAACCCACCCCCTCCCACTTCCCGAACTCGGATCACCCGTAATTTATTTTTTTCCTCAATTATATCATATTCCCCTCTTTTTATAATGGGTTTTATCCTACTATCATTTTTTTTCACTTTTTACTGTTTTTGAAGGCTTCGGCACTGGTCTGAGAGCCGAATTTGAGCAATCGAAACTTTAGAGGCTTGACTAACTGTGCATAACGGGTGCTATGAGAATCAGCCCGACAGCTGCTGTGGAAGCCATTCTCAATCTTCCGCTTCTAGCTCTGCATCTTAAGACAGAAGCGAGAATGGCTGCATACATACTGGAATGCAATGGGAACTGTCTTCAAGGAACCAACTCCCATAATCATTCCAGAATCACAAATGTTATCACAAACTCGCTTCTTGAAATAAAAATGTTAGCCAAAATTGACGACAACCAAACATCCCGTATCCAGCTAAACTGGGATGGGCTGGAACTTTGTTGTTAGGAAGAAACGTTGGTATGGTACGCAGACTGATCTAAGACTGACATTGGTACAGGAGCTGGAGTCCATGACGCTAAGCTCAGTTGCAATATCCACTTATCGTTGGGGAGTTTTGCATTTGTATCAAATCGACATGTGTTTGGGATATTAAAAACCGCTCATCGTGGTTGTACATCTCGGTGAATTCAAACCAAACATCAGTCGTACTGGAGACACGTGCAAAAACAGGAACACTTCAAACTCCTAGTCAATAAAACCCTTAAAAACACTGACTAATGAAATATTAGACCTTAGCAGGAGTTAGATAATGTGCCGGTTCCTACGGAAGCATATGCATACAATCGGCATCTACTATTTTCGATTGTGAAGCATCTCATTGGATATTAGGACTAGATCTTCCAAGGGAGGATTCCTTCAAGATAGACCTAGTGAAAAGTCTGTTGGAGACAACAGTTTTTTCAAAGCATTAATTTAAAAATATATCAAATCATCCAACAAGCTCCCCAGAAAATATAATAGAAAATTTCATGTAGCCACCTCCTACTACCTATCCCATTTTATTTTATATTTGAAACTAGATTTTTGTAATGTTTCCTCAAATCTACGACTACAATCTACTATAATATTTCCATAAACTTCATAACTTTCAAAATAAAAATCCAAGGCAAAACCATTTGTTAACACACGATTTTTATTGATTATAAACCAAATTATTATATTGACCAAGAAATATAACACTTACAAAGTTGATAAATACCCATATTAAATAATTTTTATGATATAACCACTGTCCTTAGAAATTATCACACCAAATCATAAAATATGCTCAGTATACCAATTCAATACTTTTAACACGAACACTGATGATGTAAAACTGGAGAAAGGTACCTACGCATATCTATATAAAATAACCAGTTTTATTACCATCCACCTTTTATCGAAATTAAATTGTTCAATTTTTAATAGATTATTGTCAACTACAAATTGAAAAAATCTTAATGACACCTCATATCTCAAAATCCGGTTAGATACAGAGCGAGCCAAAGAAAAATCAAATTTGAAAACGTCTTATCAACGGATTACGATGTTTGGAATTCATACTGGATAAGTTAGTGCCGCAACTCTGTACATGCTTATTATGTCATTTTTGATAATATAGTTAATTTAACTAATAAAAATTGTTACGCGTTACTTTATGAGCACATTCAAAACTATTGTATTTTTGTCCACCCTGTACCAATTGGAATCAAGATGTGATACATTTTTGGTATCAGCAAAATGGGGTGCTCCATTTAAAAAAAAATGACGGTGACGTCATTACTCGAAAGCATTCCACCCTGTATATTGGAATATTATTTTAAAATACGGTAATTTGGAATCAAAAATCGACATGTTCCAGGATTCTTTCTTAAAATGGCCTTTCAGCTGAAAATGAATTTGTTCCATACTTTACGGACACAGTGTATTTACAAATTTACAGAATACACAGATTATAATATGTACAGTGCTATTCAAAAGTCCCCTCCCCCCACGTATCTTTTTACATTAATAAAATTTGGAGGGTGGAAATAAAGTGTTGTAAACTTCTCTACGAATGGTAACAGGTGACGTGATAGTAATAGAAGACGTCACAGTGCCACTCTGGCCAATAATTTTAAATGGGACCTTATGGCTGAAAGGCATTGACATTGGCTACATAGCCATATTAATTTTGTTTGGGATTAAACTAATTCTGACGGATAAATTGAATAAATACCAAAATTATTATTTCACATTTAAATAGTCCGCCTCTGGTTAGTTGTCAAAAAAATTGACGTTTTTAATTTAATAGTATTTGTTGCTTTGCAAAATTGTTCTAAATAGCTTAAATATTTAATTTTATTATTGTTTAACGAGACGTTTAAGAGTTTACATAGGTAAACTGGTACGTACTCAAGCCGACAAAGTAGCAGCTATCTTAATAATTGGTGAATCTAGAAAGAATCTCCATGAAGCGGAACGTTAATTTAATGAGAGATACCAAGATCGCACTATCTCGAGAACTTATTTGAGGGAGCTTCTCCACAAGTTTGAAGCAACAGGTAGTGTTCAAGATGCCAAACTATCTGGTCGACCAACATTTAGTGATGATAACAAAATTGATATAGTTGCTGAAATGGTAGTAATCCCTACTTCCTCTTCAACTGAAGTTTCGTCTATCTGTGAATTAAGTAGAAGTACAGTGTTGGCTGAAAATAAATTTCATCCATGAAAGTTAAAAATGGTGCACCACCTTTCGGATGACGACCCCGACAGAAGACTCGAATTCTGTGAATGTAAGACAAATAAAATTAGTCAAAACCCACATTACACAAAAACAATTTGTTTTAGTGACGAAAGTACTTTTCGCCTCAATGGAAATGTGAATACATAAAATGGGGGGTATTGAGCCGTTAATTCCTGAAATTCTGGAAGATAACCCAGATGAATTCGGCCATCTGGAAATAACATTTCAACAAGATGGTGCTCCTACACATTATTATGGTGCAGTAAGACGTTGCCTGGATGAAGATGGATCGGCCGGCAAGGTCCTATAGAATGGCCACCTCGGTCACCAGATCTGACACCATTAGATTTTTTTCTACGAAGGTACTTGAAATCCAAGGTTTATACTACTGCACCAAATAGCATTGGTGTTTTGAAAGAAAGAATTATTGAAGAATGCAATGCAATTTCAGCTGACACATTCAAACGAGTACGACAAGAGTTTACTAATAGGATGTATTACTGTCAGGAAGTAGACGGTGCACATTTCGAACACTTGCTATGAGAATCCTTTGTTGATATTTGATTAATTGAATTTAAAAAAATAATTTCAATAATTTTGGCATTTATTCAATTTATCCGTCAAAATTGGTTTAAGCCCAAACGAAATTAATATGGCTATGTAGCCAATGTCAATGCCTTTTAAACGATATATCACTTGCCATAAGGTCCTATTCAAAATTATTGGCCAGAGTGGCACTGTGACGTCATCTATTACTATTACGTCACCTGTTACCATTCGTAGAGAAGTTTACAAAACTTTATTTTCACCCTCCAAATTTTATTAATTTAAGTGCAGCCGTTCGAAAGATACGAGGGGGCAGGGGACTTTCATTGTCTCTTTCACGCTATCCGGTAGACAATAGTTGTAATAATTAGAAGCCAGTTAGCGGATATATTCCTTGATATGTGGGATATTGGCTCTTTTGTGAATTGCGGAGCTTTTTTGGAACCTATTGAGAAAGACCCCCTTCCAAATCGCCATCATTATACATTTATTTTGTACAACTTGCATACTGTTGTATTGGGTTTTGTTGGTTTCCCAGAGCACCGGATAGCCATATGTCATCATTTTTGGTCGAATAACCTGTCTGTATGGAAGTAGTTCATTCTCAATAGAGAGACGGCTATTTCGACAGATCAATGGATTTAGCTGCCGCGTAGCTACTTTGGCTTTGGTAACTTGAGTTGCAATATGCAAGTTGTGCAAAGTGTTGTGCTGTATTACACAGCTCCACAGAAAGAAGCTTTTTTTCTGTTGCCTTGGATATCATGGCGAATTTTAACGTTTTCAAGTGCCCAGACTACGAATTTATTCATGAAAGTTCTCAATGTGCTATCAGTATCTATGGGATTGTCACATGATAGCAGATTACTGCTGGTATTTGAAAAGAGTTTGTCCCCTGAAAAATTATAAAAAAGCTCATAAAAGGCGTTTTATGAAAAAGGTAGAAAGTGTCGCGGGACACACGGTAGAAACTTTAGTTCCTTTTAAGCAAAAATTTTTTGAATCAATAAATACACATATTAATATAAGAATTTATTTAAGTCTGGATGAAACTCCATTTAACAAAAATATACAGTAGTATTGATTATAAATAAATATTAAAATCTTATCTTTAAGTTGATTGGCACAATAGTTATTTATGATACAAGTGCGTGAAGTTATACTTTTGCGCACGAGTTACGAAAATGCTAAAATATTGTATGAAATAATCCTTACAAGTTAACAATAAATACTTAAAACGGAATAAAATGGGTATTTGAGGGGACCTCAGATTTTATGAAATTATGTAATACATCTGACGTTATAGATAAACAATTTGCATATTCCTCGGTGGTCGAGTACCTAGTAAGCAAACCAGACTCTGACGAGGTAGACCCGGGTTCGATTCCCCGTGAAGGAGTTCTTTGGGTATAGGGAATGCTTGACACAAATTAAAGTTACATATTCGAAGACTATTTTTGCTATAAAATACAGGGTGTTCCATTTGAAAGAAGAAATAAAATGACAGGTTCGAGTTCCCGTTCACCCTGTATATAAGAAAGAATATAATTGAAATTCAATAGGATACGGAGATATTGCATCATGTTACGAAACTCTGTTTGGCAAAATACATTTTTTTTCTTCGACGTACAACAAGCTACAGGAGCGTTGATTTACCTACGATTTTCACATAAACGTGTCCATATCTTTTGAGGACTCTGTATAACATGGCAAAACCTCATATCAAAAGCTTCAAAAAAATGTAACCAATCCGAATTCGTTATAATATACAGGGGTTCCTATTTGAAAAATCATATGTTTGGTTTGTAACGGATTTATGCAGCACTCTGTATGGTTCGATATAATTTCAAAATATGGACCTTCAGCCCATCTACTATTTTTGTCAATAACATTTTTCGATATCTCTTAAAATAACCCATATACTGAAGTTTGTCGTAAGATTGTATGTATGTACCCCGCATAGCTTAGAAATTATACATGTCAATATTCTGAACGAATCTATTATGTCATAAATTTATCGAGTAAAGTACTTGTCTTGTGTAAGTCTTCATATAAATCTGTGTTGGCCCTGGTCAACTCCTCAAGGTTGATAATTTAATTTAGTTTTTGTTTAGGTCTGTTCCAACCGCA